>OZ037780.1:6421391-6431391 GCA_964035525.1 Porites cylindrica | reverse complement strand
AAGGATGTGGAATCAAATTGATGGGTTTTTGTTGTAATGTTTTACAGGAATGCCACGAAAAGATCCGCGTTCTGTCCCAGGAGGCTGGGGCGGTTGTCAAGGAGCAGGGTGGCGACAATGATTTGGTTGAGAGAATCAAGGCCTGTGAATACTTTGCTCCCATTCACAACCAGCTAGACGCCATACTGGATGCTAGCACTTTCACTGGGCGGGCACCACAGCAGGTAAGAAAAGTCAGGTTCATTAAGTGTCAGAAATATTTTAAAATGGCAATATCACAGTAGTGAATATTGACAGGGTCATACAGTGGAACCCGGTTAATACTTACCAAGGGAGCATGATCTTCTGGGTGAACGTAGTCCTGAGTAGGACTGTTGTTGACAGTGACTGGCCTTTCGTCAACCTGTGCGGTAGTCATCTTCCGAGCAAAGTGAGTTGTATCACGTCAGTTGATCGTATTTTGAAAACTCTGGTTATTGACCTGATTGGTCAATTAAGTCGCGATGTTATTGGTAGTAGGCCAGTTAAGCCGTGATGTTATTGGCTATGAAGACTCGTAATGTCATTGGTGCGTTTCGATCCGTCTATTGTCACAGTTAACCAGTCGTTTATTATTAGTCGAATTGTCGGTTCTCCAGTCATTTTCTTGTAGTTAGTTTTGCTTGAGTCCGTCGATAAGTCGTTTGTACGGTACTGGTAGCTGTTGACTACGATTCAGTGGCGTTTGTTCTAAGTTAGTACGCCAGCTTTCTAACGGGAGTCGTTAATAATGGTCTATGGAATACGTAATACATGTCGCAGAGACTCCCAGTCGATTTGATGAAGTTTCGTCTGTGAATGGTGTTCAGCAATGTGATCGATGACGTCACCATTTCTTGTGGCTCGTTGTGTTCGGTCAGTTACGTGCTAAGGTTTCTGCTGGTTCCACCAATGTAAGTGGCATGGCAGTTGCAGCATTTGATCTTGCATACTGCTCCCTGTCTGCCCTTTGGTATGAAACACGACCCTAGAAGGTTTGACGATATATGGGAGATTGTAACAGGAAGATGTCTGTTGTCCGTATTAACCGGTGAGCAAATAAAGCGGGTTGATTTTAGAGAGAACATATGACCTTTTCGTCGGGACAAACGAAACTGTCCGTTACGGTCTGCATCAAGTGAGTGTCCGTAGAGCGGGGTTCCATTCTAGTTGCAATTTTCGAATCGACCTCCCCGGCGAAAACGGGAGTGCTCGTCGTACCCGTCTTTTTGGGATTGAAATTTTCCGACGGGTACAGGTTATGGTGCTAACCCGGAGGGGGGGGGGGGTACTCCCTATGGTACCATTTGTCGATAGAAGGTATATGAAAGGGGTGCCTTTTTCGTGAAAAATGGTATATAAAAGAAAAAGGGGTTGGACCTCGGGGAGGAGCCTCCCCGTATAAACATTTACTAAGTACCCCCCCCCCCCCGGGGGTTGCTAAGTGGGGCGATGTCATGCTAGTTGCTCGATCTTTTTACAAAGCTAAACGTGTATCAGTCCAGTTTTTTTTAAATTAAGACTATATTTAGACATTGAAACTGTTTTGTGTCATCTGTTGCTACGGATGGCAAAGGTGGACGACGACTGAAAATTGAAAAAAGGGTTATCTTTTAATGCCATGACTGCAAAAATCATCTAAAAATAAGGGACTAGACAGACAGACAGACTCATCGCTCAGAAAGGATTGCATGACTTCTGCTTCAGAAGAGTGTACAATCTTAGACAGAATAAAATGGAACAGCAAACCCCCATCCCCCCTCCCCAAATCAAGGATCCTTGATTTGAGGGGGGAGTGGAGGTACAAATTTTCCATCTATTTTGTCCCAGATTGTAGTATGCTGCCACGAAGCCAGCCTTACTGCTGAAACAAAAAAAGCTTACTCAAAATGAACACAGAACAGGAAGTATTTCCGCCAGGCCATTTTTCGTGATAAGAATAAATTTCCCTATGCTTTGATAAACCTTATTCAAATAAGCAAGACAAAAGGCCTCTGTTTGCATTTCTATAACTTCCCGGAATTTTTTAACGGGTCAGTACCCCAAAAAGTATAGGATTATACCGGCTCTCTATACGTTTGTATCGCGTTTCAAATAGATTGTATATTTTTAAAAGATCGTGATTACTTGATCGTGAGTTGCCTTATTCTTTGAAAACGATAAGCGTACACGTCTTTTTGTTTGAAATTTTTTTCTGTGCTGCCTTGGAGAGAAAAAAAAAACAATTAAAAGGTCACAGATGCCAAATTAGGTTATTCATGTTTCGCTTTCTAAGAACTAATCGATCACAACAACAGTCTGGTCATGGAGCCTCTGACAAGTAGCGACTATATTCTTGGTTCTATATAAGCCGTGAGATTTTTAGAACCCAAAAGCCAGTCAAGAAGAGGCAGTAAAGCAGCTGGAAGTATTCGATCTTTGACGATTTAGTTATAAGCTAATGGCGGCTACTCCTTTCTCGCTCGAAGGCTTGTTTGCGTACATCTCGGAGACGTTCGCCGCTGGAGTGATTCAGTCTTACCAAGGGCAAGGCCTTCTGGATGACGCTCCATTACTGCAACGCCAAGATCCCATGGAAGATTTCAAAAAGTTCAATCGAAATGATCAGATTTTTCAAGAGTACGATCCTCCCTCAGGGGACGACAGCAAAATGGGATGGAAAAGATCTCGCCCGCCAACATGGCGACTGTCGCTATGGAAGGCCATGAAGCATGCGTTCTATATTCAAATTCTTGGTGGTGTTGCGTTGGGATCGCTCGCTATTGTAATACTGGTCATAGATTTCAATACCGTCGATCTTTGCTATGATATGCAGTCCAAAAACTGGACAGCGCTTCCCAAAAGAATTCAGGCGGTCATGGTGACAGCCGCTACAACCGAAGCTTACTATGTTCAACTGTGGACGTTTCTCGTTGTGTTGACTATGTTTGGATGGCGTTTGATAAAGGAACTAAATTTATTGATTCTCAATCTTTTGGGCGCTTTCTTCGACACTTGTTACAGGCTTTATTTACAAGTTTACGACATTTACAACAAGCCCTGGAGGTCATTCCCTCTCAACGTCCTCTTTGTTCTCTTATTGTTGATGAACAGTTTAATCATCGGCAGAGACATTGCTAAGAAAAGCGAAGTCGAAAGGAACAAAAGAATCAAGAAAGCGATCAAGGTATCGTCGATGCTGGTAGCTCAGTTTGCTTTTGGAATTCCAATCACGTTTGGTCTCGTGTACGTCCTTATACCCCTGTATGGCGAAGCATCTGAAACCTACAGAGCGATCATAGCCGGGGCATTGCCTCTAGTAACTGCTGCTCCAAAGGTCATTGTACGCTTGGCGGCGCAAAGAATTGATTTCCTTCATCCAGGAGACTCGCACGTGCTGTTAAACGTACTGTACAGCGCGTCCGCCATCGTTTTTCGCGTTATGCAAGCGGAACTGACCAGCCTCCGACTTTTCATTCTCCTCAGCTTCGCGCATGGTGCAATAGACTTGCTGGAAAGGTTGACTATCGTTATTCGCGATTATTTTTGGTACTTTGTTTACAAAAAGCTCAAAAAAGAGAGTGAAACCATTTTGAAAGCAAGTCAATTTCGCTCGCCAAGGAGCATGCGCTTTGTGGCTGATATGAGCATCCAGATGATCCTTGGCGAATCCACGTCACTGATAGCAGCGGTCGGTTTCATTCAGCTTTACAACTTCATGTACAACCGCAGTGATGCTTCCTCGGCGTCTACCAACATGGTTTATATCACCCAATTTTTCGTTCGCGTCTCCATTGCTATTAGCATCGATTTCGTTTTTAACTCGTTCTCGTTTTGGCTGCAAATGTCCTATTTAAATATCGCAGTGGTGCGCGTCTGGCGCAAGAAATGGCGGAAACATATGCTTATTGCTTTTATTTTGACTGCAGTGACACTGTGTTACTTTACCACTCACTTGTTTGCTGTTGTGAAAGACAAAAACACTTCAGGAGTTATAAAATATGATCATAGTTGCAAGGGGCCTTTCTCAAAGTTTTAACTGATGGGTTTTTGATGGTGCAAAAAAAAGAATGACAGAAAATGTTGCTTAATCTCATTTATTGTTTGAATCTGTGTGAGAGTGTTAATTTAGTGACTTGAACCACCACCTACCCCTTCCCTAAGTCAACATTAACACTTCTCACTAGCGCAAAATTGTGACTTAGGGGAGGGATTTGTGGTCACGAGGCTTAGGATGTTGTCGTTTACTTTTTCTACCTGATATAACAGGGTAAATAACAATTTTGTTTAAATTGTAAGACAAAAATGGTAAAAAAATACATTCGCTTCATAGAAGAGGGGATGTCTCTCATTTAGAATAGACACCGGAAATGCTGATCCTTTCTTCGTTGATGTCATTTCGGTGCCAATTATGGCGATAGGAAAAGAAACACTGCATAGGCATGGCTTTATTTACAGACTTTGAATTCAGAACCACCTTTTTAAGCTCAGTACACAGTATCATCAGAAGGTTTTGCTAATGCTGGTAGTCATTAAAAATTTGAAGTGTATTCAACCAAAAATTGGCATTATGTGAACTCACTGCATTATTTCATTGCATAATCATTGACATGATTTTGTGGGGCGGGCGCAAAATAGATCTTATTTCCCGGCTGTAATGTAAGAAAGCCCCCGTGAAAGATATTGTGCGGGGAGGGAGGGTAGCTAAAGTGGCTAAAAAAAAAAAAAACAGAAAAGTATTACCAGAGACGCATTTAGGACTGCGCCTTTCGCACACAAAAATAAATGCAGAAATGCATTCACAGACACCATCACTCGTGGACTCATATTTGTTGTATCGAGATCCTGCCATGCAATGTCATATCCCTTTGCCAGAAAACAAACATTAAATTGTTCCTTTTGGTGATTACATTCGACCTAATCCCTTAATTCAGAAATTAAATTGAAACTGTTTTCCCGTTTTGTACGAATTGTAGTGTGAACTTATAACCATACCTTTGACAGGGGCAGTGCAAAGATTTGGAGGGTAATTCGAGGCAGATATAGCAAGTTATGACGCGTAATAATTTACTTTGTAATGGTAACAGGACTGGGTGGAGTCCAATTCGGTCTGTAATCATACGAGTGATTAACAAAATTTGTTTAATCACGAGTATGATTACAGACTGAATTGGACGACACGAAGTTCTGTTACCAATTAATCATAACTTTGAACAAAATTTGTGATACAATAGGCTATTTTTTAAACCAAAACACAAGAAAATTGACATTTTGTTTTGCTAGCAGTGAAAAAAAAAAGCCATTTAAGCGCGCGCGTGATGGCGCGTACTGTCCAATAGAGACTTTAAGACCCAACGACGCGGACGACAACGAGAACGTCAAAAAACAATAGGTTTAATTAGCAAAAAACAACTTTGCACGTGCATCACACTTTTTTGTACATTTCTTTCACGTTTTTGCACGGCTACGACGTGAAAATGCCTAATTTCGCGTTTTATGGAGAACGTAAACAAGCAACGACGAAATTTTATTTCTCTTTCTGAGCTTGAATATGGTTCCTTGAAATTCAGCTTCAGGAGGGTTCGCCTACAATTGACAAAGTAAGTGGGTAGGAATAATCACTATAAAGACTGAAAGAACGTAAATTCCCTTTTTAAGCGACGTTGGATCTTAAATTCTCTAATTACTTAGGCATGACGCGTACTGTCCTATTAAACTGTCCAATTAAGGCTGAAATCAGGGAAGTTGAAAGCCAATCAGATTTGACAATTTTGTTATAGTTATGATTATGCTTTTAATGGAGCTCAACTGAGTAGTGCTCTGATAAAGTGGATAAGTTTTCTCGGTTTGAGAGTGATATTATCGTGGATAAGGATTGAATTTGGACATGACTCTGGATCGCAACACATTTTCAAGCTCTCGCAGTGGAGAGTCAAGTCTTGTTTGGTTTTTATTTTAAGACGATTTTGAAAAACAAGAGGAAAGTATTAAAGATATAGACGACGAAAGATTTCTTTACGTCGATACTTTTAGCTTTAAGATACTAAACAATTATTGGATGAGGTTTTTGTGATATCCGCAGTAATCAAGGTCGGGGTAAGTGTTATCAGCCGAGCCGAAGGCCGAGGCTGATAACAGTAACCGAGACCTTGATTATTTAGGATATCAGAAAAAACCGAATCTAATAATTGTTTTATTATAGATTGTTTTGAGAAAATAACGACAAACACACCGTCGCAAGGAACCTGAATTGATATTATCATTGGAATCATGCATGGCGCGCGCAACCTACAGATTAGTCAGTTATTTGCTAGCAGATAACTATCTGGTCTGTAGGTTGCGCCGATTTTTTTTCTTAGGCAATGAGAAGACAGATAGTGAGTGTAAAGTACACTAATTTAAATTAGGTTGCTCAGTCAAGAGGTGTTCAGTACTGAGTATTCCGGCAACCCGTGGAATGCTGGTTTTCAAATGTAAATCGAAACCATTCAGTAGATAAGCCAGAAGACTCAAATAAAATGGGGTAGTAACATTTTAAAATATCGCTCGCTAAGGCTCAAGTCTGCCAAGCAAGTGTATGTGAAATTTAGGGCGCTTTCGGGAAAGACAGCTTTGGCTGCGAGGGAGGAAGACGTGCGCACACATCGGCGCTTATCTCGCCCATATATTTCTTATACCGTATTTATTCGAATAACCGCCCAACCTCGAATTAGCGCCCACCTCGAATAAGCGCCCATCCTAAAGGCCGAAAAAGTTAATAAGCGCCCAGCCTCGAATAAGCGCCCACCCCCTCCTCCTCCCAATCAAACTCTAATAAGCACTCACCCCCCACCCCACCCACTTGAGTGAATAAATTCTAATAAGAGACTTTCCCGAGGACGGAGTTTCCTTGAAAGTATTTTACAGAAACCTTGCTTTGTTACTTCTTCGCGTTTTGTTATTAGCATTTATTGTTTTGTTGCAAAATAAGCATACTTCACTTGCTTAAAATGGTGAAAATTTAATAAGCGCCCAGCCTTGAATAAGCGCCCACTTCGAATAAGCGCCCACTCTCAAGGTCCAAAAATTTAATAAGCGCCCAGGGCGGTTAATCGAATAAATACGGTAAGCCTATAACATAAGCTACCAAGGCTGCTTATCATTGGTAGTCAGAACTGCCTGGTTAGACCAGAGTAAATAGAGAGAATCCCACTATTAAACAAGACTCAGTATTCAGCGAGATCAGTCTATTCGCAAATGTCAGTCATGCACGGCATTTATGGGTTTATAGCGAAAACTCACGGAGAACTATTCCTGAGAAATTACGAAAGATGTTTTACCCATGTTTAAAGAGCTTAGTATGGAGACACCATTTCACCATTTTTTTTTTTTCTGTGCTAGCTCATTTTGTTACACGGTTTACTGTAAGGAGGTCACAAAGAGAAACACAGATAAGATATTAAAATAACTTAAAGATTGACTTTAGCTCGTTGTACTAAGGTCATTCTTTCAGAAGATCCGCGCGTGTTGTAGAGGCTCATTCCGGTTACCCGCCTGTTCGTGGCAAGTTCCAAGATCACAGCATATTTTTGTGCGTAGTTTTCCATTGATCTTAAGTTCGTTGTTTCCCATATGGCTTAAATCAAACTTAGCTTGTGACTCAAAATTGTAGTTGAAGTATTTCCGCCAGGCCATTTTTACAATCTTGGACAGAATAAAATGGAACAGCAAACCCCCATCCCCCCCTCCCCCAAATCAAGGATCCTTGATTTGAGGGGGGAGTGGGGGTACAAATTTTCCATCTATTTTGTCCCAGATTGTAGTATGCTGCCACGAAGCCAGCCTTACTACTCAAACAAAAAAAGCTTACTCAAAATGAACACAGAACAGGAAGTATTTCCGCCAGGCCATTTTTCGTGAGAAGAATAAATTTCCCTATGCTTTGATAAACCTTATTCAAATAAGCAAGACAAAAAGGCCTCTGTTTACATTTCTGTAACTTCCAGGAATTTTTTGAACGGTTCAATACCCCAAAACGTATTGGGTTATACCTGCTCTCTATACGTTTGTATCGCGTTTCAAATAGATTTTATATTTTTAAAAGATCGTGATTACTTGATCGTGAGTTGTCTTACTCTTTGAAAACGATAAGCGTACACGTCTTTTTGTTTGAAATTTTTTTCTGTGCTGCCTTGAGGAGAAAAAAAAACAATTAAAACGTCACAGATGCCAAATTAGATTATTCATGTTTCGCTTTCTAAGAACTAATCGATCACAACAACAGTCTGGTCACGGAGCCTCTGACAAGTAGCGACTATATTCTTGATTCTATATAAGCCGTGAGATTTTTAGAACCCAAAAGCTAGTCAAGAAGAGGCAGTAAAGCAGCTGGAAGTGTTCGATCTTTGACGATTTAGTTATAAGCTAATGGCAGCTACTCCTTTCTCGCTCGAAGGCTTGTTTGCGTGCATCTCGGAGAGGTTCGCCGCTGGAGTGATTCAGTCCTACCAAGGGCAAGTACTTCTAGAGGACGCTCCATTACTGCAACGCCAAGATCCCTTGGAGGATTTCAAAAAGTTCAATCGAAATGATCAGATTTTTCAAGAGTACGATCCTCCCTCAGGGGACGACAGCAAAATGGGATGGAAAAGATCTCGCCCGCCAACATGGCGTCTGTCGCTATGGAAGGCCATGAAGCATGCGTTCTATATTCAAATTCTTGGTGGCGTAGCGTTGGGATCGCTCGCTATTGTAATACTGGTCATAGATTTCAATACCGTCGATCTTTGCTATGATATAAATTCCAAAAACTGGACGGCGATTCCCAAAAGAATTCAGGCGGTCGTGGTGACAGCTGATACAACCGAAGCCTTCTTCGTTGAACTGTGGACGTTTCTCGTTGTTTTGACAATGTTTGGTTGGCGTTTGATAAAGGAACTCAATCTACTATTTCTCAATCTTCTGGGCCCTTTCTTCGACGCTTGTTACAGGCTTTATTTACAAGTTTACGGCATTTACAACAATCCCTGGAGGACAGTCCCTGCCAACGTCCTCTTTTTTGTCTTGTTGTTGATGAACAGTTTGATCATTGGCAGAGACATTGCTAAGAAAAGCGAAACTGAAAGGAACAAAAGAATCAAGAAAGCGATCAAGGTAGCGGCGATGCTGGTAGCTCAGTTTGCTTTTGGAATACCGATCACATATGGTTTCAAGTACGTCCTAATACCTCTGTATGGCAAAGTATCTGAAACCTACAGAGCGATTATAACCGGGTCATTGCCTCTAGTAACTGCAATACCAAAGGTCATTGTACGCTTGGCGGCGCAAAGAATCGATTTCCTTCATCCAGGAGATTCGCACATATTGCTAAACGTACTCTACAGCACGACTGCCATCGTTTTTCGCGTTATGCAAGCGGAACTGAGCAGCCTCCGACTTTTCATTCTCCTCAGCTTCGCCCATGGTGCAATAGACTTGCTGGAAAGGTTGACTATCGTTATTCGTGATTATGCTTGGTACTTTATTTATAAGAAGCTCAAAAGAGACAGTAGTAAAACAATTTTAAGAGCAAATCAATTTCGCTCGCCGAGGAGCATGCGCTTTGTGGCCGATATGAGCATTCAGATGATCCTTGGCGAATCAACAGCATTGATAGTAGCGGTCGGTTTCATTCAGCTTTACAACTTCATGTACAACCGCAATGATGCTTCCTCGACGTCTATCACCCAATTTTTCATTCGCGTCTCCATTGCTATAAGCATCGATTTCTTGTTTAACTCGTTCTCGTTTTGGCTGCAGATGTCCTATTTAAATATCGCAGTGGTGCGCGTCTGGCGCAAGAAATGGCGGAAACATATGCTCGTTGCTTTTATTTTGACTGCCTTGACACTGTGTTACTTTATATCTGACTTGTTTCCTGTTGTTGAGGCCAAAAACACTTCAGGAGTTATAAAACATGATATCAGCTGCAGCGGGCCTTTCTCAAAGTTTTAAAGGGGCTTTATCATAAAAATAAGAAAGAATA
>OZ037780.1:6311391-6416391 GCA_964035525.1 Porites cylindrica | reverse complement strand
ATTTCGTAGCTTTCGTAAACTAAGAATAGAGCTTAAACCCGGCAGTCTCATTGTCTCATTAGCGAAAATTTCACCCAACTGATTTAAAACCCAACGACCCTTTTCTGAGGGTACCAGGCTTACCGGTTACGCGTACTCAGGACAGTATTCAGGATTATTATCTATACTTGGAGGAATCTCCAGACTCCGGAATCTTGGTTATTCCAGTGTTCTGAGTTTTTTCTTACCAGATTAGGGACACACTGACGCCGAAATACAGGAAAAAGTACCCGATGAAACAGTTCTTTAAACTATTCAAAGAACTGAAATAAAAACGCGTAACCTTCTGATCTTTCTGATCTTTACTATCCCATCCTGCGTTCTGCCTGTCTGCCTACTCAGCCTACTGGATCTATTCTGCCTATTCGTCAGCTTCTCCCCATCAGCTGTCCTCTCCTATTACCTTAGCACCCAGAGCACCTTACCCCTGACCCCTTGGGAACGAACACAAAAAAATGTACAGAACAGAACACTGAAGAAATAAACACTGAGCCGTGCCCTGGGCCATCCCAACTGATCCCAACTCTGCCAACTGCCTTAGCTGACTGCGTTCAATGTGCGTTGTAATCAGTCAGTGCCATGCCGCATTTCAGATTTTTCCGCAAGTCAGTGGCAAGTGCCGTGCGAATTGAGTTCGGCAGGTACAAGACGTTTCAACTGGCTTTAAAATCACTTAAATGCCTTTTGTTTTACACCTAGAATTTTCTATACATTCATTAGACGTTTCAACTGGCTTTAAAATCACTTAAATGTCTTTTCTTTTACACCTAGAATTTTCTATACATTCATTAGACGTTTCAACTGGCTTTAAAATCACTTAAATGCCTTTTCTTTTACACCTAGAATTTTCTATACATTCTACGACGCCCTAGAAAATTCGGAGACATTCTCAGACTACATAAAGTTTTCGGAGAAAACTTGAAAGGTCCCCTAAAAATTTCGGTCAAGGCAAAAGCTCGTCAGGTAATCTTACGTTTTCGGAAAGCTTTCACTGTAGGCTAATATTTTCGGGAAAGGCGAAAAACAGCCCTAAAAAATTCGAGAGGTTCAAACCACTCCTAGGACGACCGAACAGATCAAATTTTTTTAGCGATGCGAATTATTCATTTATATTGCTTTTAAAGCACTCCAGGATGCATGACGAGCCATTTCAGATCATTTCCCAGAAAACGGTCGTTGGGTGCCCCTGAAGTGTATATACAACGATCAAGAGGCGATGTCCGTGATAACCGAATTTTTCACCCGCGTCTCCATTGCTATTAGCATTGACTTTGCTTTTAATTCTTTATCGTTTTGGCTGCAAATGTCCCATATGAATGTTGCCATAGATCGTGTTTGGAAGAAGAGCTGGCGGAAACACATGGTTATTGCTTTTATTGTGACAGCCTTGATCATGCTTTACTTTGCTGGTCGCTTATTGCCCATTGTGAGCGCCAAAAGTTCTTCAAATAGCACAATGAGCAATGCGAATTGTTCACAGCTCATCTTAGAGTCTTGACCTATGGAAACTTATTTTATCTCTTTTTATTTAAGTTTCAGCCCAGCAGTTGTTCTGTACAACTATAGAAACCTTAAGTAAGAAACAGATTACTTCAGTTAATTAGTGAATTTCCATCTCCCGGGGTGAGAGCGTACTCCTTTTTATAAACTACATCGGTGTGTACTTTGCCAAAGGGCATGGATTTTTAACCGTTTTGGTCTTATATTACGTCTAGATTTTACTGAACCATTTGGGTTTGCAATTGTGTGAGACAGTTTTGTTGGAATATTCCTCTTTTTAGAACAGTAGTTCCAGTCTAAAACAGGGTGCGGACCCAAAACAAAACCTGAGCGGCACACCCCAACCGAATGTTCCATGACTACCCCCCCTGGGGGGTTTCCATTGATGCAAACGATTCTACTGGATTTTCCAGTGATACTGATAATACTGCCTCTGTGATTTCTCCCAATGCGAGGATTAAAATTTTGTCGCAATTCGTGCCGCGTGTGGATTCGTTGAGCGAGTACTGGAAGTGGACACATTCTTCCTTGTTTCAACATCTGATGTATTCACTTATTTCCAAGTTATCAACGCTTTCAAACGACAGAATTCGTGGAACGACCCATTCCGGAAACGCTCGACATCTTTTAGTGTGGGTCTACCACGAATGGTGTGTGGATTTGTAAGCGACATCACCGTATAATCCATTAATCTTTGCAAATTTTTCGTCTCAAAACATAACATTCGGACAATGGTACGTTGTTTTTCGAAGTGTTCACAGAGATTGAGAGCATCATGTCGATTTTCATCCCCAGATTCTGCGCTACCATGACCCGGAACACGTGTTTACAAAACTATTCTTTCTGTCACGTTTAGCTGTATTTACTTTTTCGTACGTGAAGGTCAGAACCAAATTACCATAAGATCAGAGAGAGCACGTGTTATGTCTGTTTTGCACTGACGATTTTATCGGCTTACTATGTCATATAAGCATGAAACGTAACCTATTTTAACGAAAAAGATAAAGTCCGATTTCTTACATGGAAGAAGAGCACTTAAACGTGATAAAGATTGCGCGCTATTCCAGTCATCCCCCAATAATAAACCACATGCTCATCACGAGACTCGTTTCCATACAATGAAAGTCGTCACGATTCTTATCCCTAGTTTACACGGTCTTCGCTAGGAACGCGTGGCCTACAAATTAGGTCCCACCGAAAAAAAAAAACGACTACATTTTAAGAGTCTCGCTTTGCTCAAGCAAGCTCGACTAATAAGCAACACAAAAAGGCCTCTGTTTGCATTTCTATAACTTCCCGGAATTTTTTAACGGTACAGTACCCCAAAAAGTATTGGGTTATACCGGCTCTCTATGTGTTTGTATTGCGTTTCAAATAGATTGTATATTTTTAAAAGATAACGATAAGCGTACACGTCTTTTTGTTTGAAATTTTTTTCTGTGCTGCCTTGAGGAGAAAAAAAAAACAATTAAAAGGTCACAGATGCCAAATTAGGTTATTCATGTTTCGTCTTTCTAAGAACTAATCGATCACAACAACAGTCTGGTCATGGAGCCTCTGACAAGTAGCGACTATATTCTTGGTTCTATATAAGCCGTGAGATTTTTAGAACCCAAAAGCCAGTCAAGAAGAGGCAGTAAAGCAGCTGGAAGTATTCGATCTTTGACGATTTAGTTATAAGCTAATGGCAGCTACTCCTTTCTCGCTCGAAGGCTTGTTTGCGTACATCTCGGAGACGTTCGCGGCGGGAGTGATTCAGTCTTACCAAGGGCAAGGCCTTCTAGATGACGCTACATTACTGCAACGCCAAGATCCCTTGGAGGATTTCAAAAAGTTCAATCGAAATGATCAGATTTTTCAAGAGTACGATCCTCCCTCAGGGGACGACAGCAAAATGGGATGGAAAAGATCTCGCCCGCCAACATGGCGACTGTCGCTATGGAAGGCCATGAAGCAAGCGTTCTATATTCAAATTCTTGGTGGTGTTGCGTTGGGATCGCTCGCTATTGTAATACTGGTCATAGATTTCAATACCGTCTCTCTTTGCTATGATATGCAGTCCAAAAACTGGACTGCGATACCTAAAAGAATTCAGGCGGTCATAGTGACAGCTGATACAACCGAAGCCTACTTGGTTCAACTGTGGCCGTTTCTCGTTGTATTGACAATGTTTGGTTGGCGTTTGATCAAGGAACTCAATCTACTGTTTCTCAATCTTCTGGGCGCTTTCCTCGACACTTGTTACAGGCTTTATTTACAAGTTTACGGCATTTACCACAAGCCCTGGAGGGCATTCCCTCTTAACGGCCTGTTTGTTCTCTTGTTGTTGATGAACAGTTTGATTATTGGCAAAGACATAGCTAAGAAAAGCGAAACCGAAAGAAACAAAAGAATAAAGAAAGCGATCAAGGTATCGGCGATGCTGGTAGCTCAGTTTGCTTTTGGAATCCCGATCGCCTTTGGTATCGTGTACTTCCTTATACCCTTGTATGGCGAAGCATCTGAAACCTACAGAGCGATCATAGCCGGGGCATTGCCTCTGGTAACTGCTGCTCCCAAGGTCATTGTACGCTTGGCGGCGCAAAGAATTGATTTCCTTCATCCAGGAGACTCGCACGTGCTGTTAAACGTACTCTACAGCGCGTCCGCCATCGTTTTCCGCGTTATGCAAGCGGAACTGACCAGCCTCCGACTTTTCATTCTCCTCAGCTTCGCGCATGGTGCAATAGACTTGCTGGAAAGGTTGACTATCGTTATTCGCGATTATTTTTGGTACTTTGTTTACAAAAAGCTCAAAAGAGACAGTAGTGAAACCATTTTGAAAGCAAGTCAATTTCGCACGCCAAGGAGCATGCGCTTTGTGGCCGATATGAGCATTCAGATGATCCTTGGCGAATCCACGTCATTGATAGCAGCGGTCGGTTTCATTCAGCTTTACAACTTCATGTACAACCGCAATGATGCTTCCTCGGCGTCTACCAACTTGGTTTATATCACCCAATTTTTCATTCGCGTCTCCATTGCTATTAGCATCGATTTCGTTTTTAACTCGTTCTCGTTTTGGCTGCAGATGTCCTATTTGAATATCGCAGTGGTGCGCGTCTGGCGCAAGAAATGGCGGAAACATATGCTTATTGCTTTTATTTTGACTGCAGTGACACTGTGTTACTTTACCACTCACTTGTTTGCTGTTGTAGAAGACAAAAACACTTCAGGATTTATAATAGATGATCATAGTTGCAAGGGGCCTTTCTCAAAGTTTTAAGTAATATATTTTTGAACTGATGGGTTTTTCATGCTGCAAAAAAAAGAGTGACAGAAAAATGTTGCTCAATCTCATTTATTTGAAAAGCAACACTTAGATTGAATTCTCGAAATTGATACAGAGGTGCATCCCATAAGTTTGAACAAGAGACTATGAGGTTCATAGTCTCTTGATTTGAATCTGTGTGAGAGTGTTAATTTAGCGACTTGAACCACCACCTACCCCTTCCCTAAGTCAACATTAATACTTCTCACTAAGCGCAAAATTGTGACTTAGGGGAGGGATAGGTGGTCACGAGGCGTAGGATGTTATTGTTTACTTTTTCTGCCTGATATAACAGGGTAAATAACAATTTTGTTTAAATTGTAAGACAAAAATCGTAAAAAAATACATTTGCTTCATAGAAGAGGGGATGTCTCTCATTTAGAATAGACACAGGAAGTGCTGATCCTTTCTTTGTTGCTGTTGTCATTTCGGTGCCAATTATGGCGATAGGAAAAGAAACACTGTATAAGTATGGCTTAATTCACGGACTTTGAATTCAGATCAGAAGGTTTTGCTAATACTGGTAGTCATTAAAAATTTGAGGTGTATTCAACCAAAAAGGGGCATTATGTGAACTCACTGCATTATTTCATTGCATAATCATTGACATGATTTTGTGGGGCGGGCGCATAATAGATCCCATTTCCCGGCTGTAATGTAAGAAAGCCCCCGTGAAAGATATTGTGCGGTGGGGTAGCTAAAGTGGCTTCAAAAACAGAAAAGTTTTACGAGAGACGCTTTTAGGACTGCGCCTTTCACACGCAATAATAAATGCATAAGTGCGCTGAGAAATGCGTTCACGGACACCATCACTCGTAGACTCATATTTGTCGTATCGAGATCTTGCCATGCAATATCATATCCCTTTGCCAGAAAACAAACATTAAACTGTTCCTTTTGGTGATTACATTAGACCTAATCCCTTAATTCAGAAATTAAATTAAAACTGTTTTCCCGTTTTGTGCGAATTGTAGCGTGAACTTATAACCATACCTTTGACAGGTGAAGTGGCAAAGATTTGGAGGGTAATTCGAGCCAGATATAGCCAGTTATGACGCGTAATAATTTACTTTTGCTTTTAATGGAGGTCAACTGAGTAGTGCTCTGATAAAGTGGATAAGTCTTCTCGGTTTGAGAGTGATCATTATCGTGGATAAGGATTGAATTTGGACATGAATCTGGATCGCAACATATTTTCAAGCTCTCGCAGTGGAGAGTCAAGTCTTTGGTTTTTATTTTAAGACGATTTTGAAAACCAAGAGGAAAGTATTAAAGATATAGACGACGAAAGACTTCTTTACGTCGATACTTTTAGCTTTAAGATACTAAACAATTATTGGATGAGGTTTTTGTGATATGCGCAATTATCGAGGCCGGGGTAAGCATTATCAGCCGAGCCGAAGGCCGAGGCTGATAACACTTACCGAGACCTTGATTATTTAGGATATCACAAAAAACCGAATCTAATAATTGTTTTATTATAGATTGTTTTGAAGAAAATAACGACAAACACACCGTCGCAAGGAACCTGAATTGATATTGTCATTGGAAATCATGCATTGCGTGAAATCATGCATCTGCTAGCAGATAACTATCTGGGCTGAGTTACTCAAAGCATGGTTAGCTTTAACCATTGGTTAAGCAGTAGCAAAACCAATACGTTGTCAAGGTATTAAACGCTGGTTAGCGCTAACCATGCTTCGAGCAACTGGGCCCCGATCTGTAGGTTGCGCCGATTTCCAAAATTAGCTGTAGGCTCTTCAGGGGCACCCAACGAGAATATAGTTCAAAACCACTTAAACATAGCATTGTTAAACGTATTAGTATTTAAACGGTAGATATAGGCATATTTTTATCCCCTAAAAGTTTTTCATCTGTTCGGATTTCCTAGCTGAGAGTCTAGTGATCCGAAAATTATAGGGATCAAAACTTACCTTTTCGAAAATTTCAGCCAGAAAAAAGGCTCGCGAAAGTTCTAGGTGGCCTTTTTAGGATAAATATCCGTTAAAAATGGGCAATTATACCATTTTTTAGATGTTCGAAAATCCTAGGAGAGGCAGGCAAGCAAGAAATTTTACAACAAATGTTCTGAAAATTCTAGATCTCAAATCGTCTTCCGAACAGATATTAAGCTGATTTAGCAACAGAACGGGAACGTCAGTTGACGACGGCGCGCGCAAATCAAACAACTGGCTTGACCAATGGCAGAGCGGCAAATTGAGCACCGGAGGTCGTGTTTAGTCCTTTCCGCGCGCTTTCCCGCCGTCAACTGACTTTCCCGTGCTGATGCTAAATCAGCCTATTTTCCGAAAATTGACGTTAGGTGCCCCTAGCTCTAAGGCAATGAGAAGACAGATAGTGAGTATAAAGTATGCTAATTTAAATTAGTGTGCTCAGTCAAGAGGTGTTCAGTACTATTCCGGCAATCCGTGGAATGCTGGTTTTCAAATGTAAATCGAAACCATTCAATAGATAAGCCAGAAAACTCAAATAAAATGGGGTAGTAACATTTTAAAATATCGCTAAGGCTCAAGTCTGCCAAGCAAGTGTATGTGAAGTTTAGGGCGCTTTCGGGAAAGACAGCGCTAACCGCGAGGGAGAAAGACGTGCGCACGCATCGGCGCTT
Source organism: Porites cylindrica (assembly GCA_964035525.1). Taxonomy (NCBI): domain Eukaryota; kingdom Metazoa; phylum Cnidaria; class Anthozoa; order Scleractinia; family Poritidae; genus Porites; species Porites cylindrica. The sequence continues at coordinate 6,408,916 of OZ037780.1, read as the reverse complement.
ATCTCGCCCATATATTTCTGATAAGCCTACAACACAAGCTACCAAGGCTGCTTATCATTAGTAGTCAGAACTGCCTGGTTAAACTAGAGTAAATAGAGAGAATCCCACTATTAAACAAGACTCAGTATCCAGCGAGATCAGTCTATTCGCAAATATCAGTCATGCACGGCATTTATGGGTTTATGGCGAAAACTCACGGAGAACTATCCTATTTCTTTTTCACCATAACAGGTCCTGGCCGGTGTGGCCGAGCCGTTCTGACTGTAATAAGCACCCTAAGACTCTCTCTATGCATTTTTGCAGTCCTGAGAAATTACTATAGATGTTTTACCCATGTTTAAAGAGCTTGGTATGGAGACACCATTTCACCATTTTTTTTTTCTGTGCTAGCTCATTTTGTTTCACGGTTTACTATAAGGAGGTCACAAAGAGAAACACAGATAAGACATTAAAATAACTTAAAGATTGATTCAAACTTGGCTTGTGACTCAAAATTGACTAAAGTTCGTTCTACTACGGTCATTCTTTCAGAAGATTCGCGCGTGTTTTACAGGCTCATTCCGGTTACCCGCCTGTTCGTGGCAAGTTCCAAGATCACAGCATATTTTTGGAGCGTAGTTTTCCATTGATCTTAAGTTCGTTTTTTCCCATATGGCTTAATTCAAACTTAGCTTGTGACTCAAAATTGAGTTGGGTTCGAAGTACTATTGTTTTGATCCACAAGAATCACATGTGCTTTACAAGTTCTTTCCTGTTGCTTCTCTAGTATAATTGTAAAGCGTATCTTTCTTACGGTCTTTAGTTTGTTCATTCTCTCACTTGGCAAAAGACTGCCTTAACAGTGAGAACTGATCGATCAAAACCACTGAGTCTAGAAGCTACTGTAAAGCGGGTCTGACTCTTCCTGCTTCTGTTGGCCCAAGCAGATCGCGTCTCGATTCGTACTAACAGCAACTTGTTAAGGTTTGTCAATTTTTTTATTATTAAATAATGGGAGCTGCTCTCTCCTTGCTCGAAGACATCGTTCTTTACATGGTGGAGACATTTACCGCTGGTGTTGTTCAGTCCTGTCAAGGACAAGAACAACAAGACGGTGCATCGTTATTACATGACCAAGATCCCCTGGAAGATTTTAGAAAGTTTAATGGAAACGACGAGATTTTTCAAGAATATGACCCACCTCCTGGGGACAACAGCAAAATGGGATGGAAAAGATCTCGCCCGCCAACATGGCGATTGTCGCTTTGGAAGGCAATGAAGTGCGCATTTTGCATTCAGATTCTTGGCGGCGTTGCGTTGGGGTCACTCGCTATTTCGATACTGATTTTAAATTTGAGAACTTTAGACTTCTGCTTTAATGTACAGAAAACTAACTGGACGGCGGTTTCCAAGAGATATCAGAGAATGATAGTGACAGTTGCTATAATAGAAACCTTCGTGATTCAGCTGTGGTCGCTTCTTCTTATGTTGACAATGTTTGAAAGTAGTTTGATAAAAAAGCTCAATCTAATCACACTGAATCTACTGGGCGCATCATTCGACGCTTGTTACAGGCTCTATTGTCAGATGTACGGCGTTTACAAAAAGTCTTGGGTGCCTTACCCGCTCAACTGCCTCTTTGTTGTTTTGCTAGCGATGAACAGTTTACTAATTGGCAGAGAAATAGCAAAGAACAGCGAAAGAAGCGAAAGAATCAAGAAAACAATCAAGATAATGGCCATGCTGGTAGCTCAGTTTGCTTTTGGAATCCCTATCACTTTTGCTCTCGTGTACGTCCTAATACCTCTGTATGGTGAAGCATCTCAAACCTACAGAGCGATCATAGCCGGGGCTTTGCCCCTAGTAACTGCTATTCCAAAGGTCATTGTACGCTTGGCGGCACAAAGAATCGACTTTCTTCATCCAGGAGATGCGCACGTGCTGTTAAACGTACTCTTCAGCGCTTCCGCCATCGTTTTTCGCGTTATGCAAGCGGACCTGTCTGAAATCAGACTTTTTACTCTTCTCAGCTTCGCGCATGGTGCAATAGACTTGCTGGAAAGGTTGACTGTCGTTATTCGTGATTATGTTTGGCACTTCATTTACAAGAAGTTCAAAAGAGACGAGAGGGAAACAATTTTGAAAGCAAATCAATTTCGTTCGCCAAGGAGCATGCGCTTTGTGGCCGATATGAGCATTCAGATGATCCTAGGCGAATCCACGTCGATGATAGCAGCGGTCGGTTTCTTTCAGATTTACAAGTTTATATACAACGATCAAGAGACGTTGTCCGTGATAACCGAATTTTTCACCCGCGTCTCCATTGCTATTAGCATTGACTTTGCTTTTAATTCTTTATCGTTTTGGCTGCAAATGTCCTATATGAATGTTGCCATAGATCGTGTTTGGAAGAAGAGATGGCGGAAACACATGGTTATTGCTTTTATTGTGACAGCCTTGACCATGCTTTACTATCCTGATCGCTTATTGCCCATTGTGAGCGCCAAAAGTTCTTCAAATAGCACAATGAGCAATATTAATGCGAATTGTTCACAGCTCATCTTAGAGTCTTGACCTATGGAAACTTATTTTATCTCTTTTTATTTAAGTTTCAGCCCAGCAGTTGTTCTGTACAACTATAGAAACCTTAAGTAAGAAACAGATTACTTCAGTTAATTAGTGAATTTCCATCTCCCGGGGTGAGAGCGTACTCCTTTTTATAAACTACATCGGTGTGTACTTTGCCAAAGGGCATGGATTTTTAACCGTTTTGGTCTTATATTACGTCTAGATTTTACTGAACCATTTGGGTTTGCAATTGTGTGAGACAGTTTTGTTGGAATATTCCTCTTTTTAGAACAGTAGTTCCAGTCTAAAACAGGGTGCGGACCCAAAACAAAACCTGAGCGGCACACCCCAACCGAATGTTCCATGACTACCCCCCCTGGGGGGTTTCCATAGATGCAAACGATTCTACTGGATTTTCCAGTGATACTGATAATACTGCCTCTGTGATTTCTCCCAATGCGAGGATTAAAATTTTGTCGCAATTCGTGCCGCGTGTGGATTCGTTGAGCGAGTACTGGAAGTGGACACATTCTTCCTTGTTTCAACATCTGATGTACGACAGAACGACAGAATTCGTGGAACGACCCATTCCGAAAACGCTCGACATCTTTTAGTGTGGGTCTACCACGAATGGTGTGTGGATTTGTAAGCGACATCACCGTATAATCCATTAATCTTTGCAAATTTTTCGTCTCAAAACATAACATTCGCACAATGGTACGTTGTTTTTCGAAGTGTTCACAAACATTGAGAGCATCATGTCGATTTTCATCCCCAGATTCTGCGCTACCATGACCCGGAACACGTGTTTACAAAACTATTCTTTCTGTCACGTTTAGCTGTATTTACTTTTTCGCACGTGAAGGTCAGAACCAAATTACCACAAGATCAGAGAGAGCACGTGTTTACAGTTTTACTTTTTGTTACGTCTGTTTTGCACTTACGATTTTATCGGCTTACTATGTCATATAAGCATGAAACGTAACCTGTTTTAACGAAAAAGATAAAGTCCGATTTCTTACATAGAAGAAAAGCACTTAAACGTGATAAACATTGCGTGTTATTCCAGTCATCCCCCAAAATGAACCACATGCTCATCGCGAGACTCATTTCCATACAATGAAAGTCGTCACGATTCTTATCCCCAGTTTCCACGGTCTTCGCTAGGATCGCGTGGCCTACAAATTAGGTCCCACCGAAAAAAAAAAAACGACTGCATTTTAAGAGTCTCGCTTTGCTCAAGCAAGCTCGACCTAATAAGCAAGACAAAAAGGCCTCTGTTTGCATTTCTATAACTTCCCGGAATTTTTTAACGGTACAGTACCCCAAAAAGTATTGGGTTATACCGGCTCTCTATACGTTTGTATCGCGTTTCAAATAGATTGTATATTTTTAAAAGATCGTGATTACTTGATCGTGAGTTGCCTTATTCTTTGAAAACAATAAGCATACACCTCTTTTTGTTTGAAATTTTTTTCTGTGCTGCCTTGAGGAGAAAAAAAAACAATTAAAAGGTCACAGATGCCAAATTAGGTTATTCATGTTTCGTCTTTCTAAGAACTAATCGATCACAACAACAGTCTGGTCATGGAGCCTCTGACAAGTAGCGACTATATTCTTGGTTCTATATAAGCCGTGAGACTTTTAGAACCCAAAAGCAAGTCAAGAAGAGGCAGTAAAGCAGCTGGAAGTATTCGATTTTTGACGATTTAGTTATAAGCTAATGGCAGCTACTCCTTTCTCGCTCGAAGGCTTGTTTGCGTACATCTCGGAGACGTTCGCGGCGGGAGTGATTCAGTCTTACCAAGGGCAAGGCCTTCTGGATGACGCTACATTACTGCAACGCCAAGATCCCTTGGAGGATTTCAAAAAGTTCAATCGAAATGATCAGATTTTCCAAGAGTACGCTCCTCCCTCAGGGGACGACAGCAAAATGGGATGGAAAAGATCTCGCCCGCCAACATGGCGACTGTCGCTATGGAAGGCCATGAAGCAAGCGTTCTATATTCAAATTCTTGGTGGTGTTGCGTTGGGATCGCTCGCTATTGTAATACTGGTCATAGATTTCAATACCGTCTCTCTTTGATATGATATGCAGTCCAAAAACTGGACGGCGATACCTAAAAGAATTCAGGCGGTCATGGTGACAGCTGATACAACCGAAGCCTACTTGGTTCAACTGTGGCCGTTTCTCGTTGTATTGACAATGTTTGGTTGGCGTTTGATCAAGGAACTCAATCTACTGTTTCTCAATCTTCTGGGCGCTTTCCTCGACACTTGTTACAGGCTTTATTTACAAGTTTACGGCATTTACCACAAGCCCTGGAGGTCATTCCCTCTTAACGGCCTGTTTGTTCTCTTGTTGTTGATGAACAGTTTGATCATTGGCAAAGACATAGCTAAGAAAAGCGAAACCGAAAGAAACAAAAGAATAAAGAAAGCGATCAAGGTATCGGCGATGCTGGTAGCTCAGTTTGCTTTTGGAATCCCGATCGCCTTTGGTATCGTGTACTTCCTTATACCCTTGTATGGCGAAGCATCTGAAACCTACAGAGCGATCATAGCCGGGGCATTGCCTCTGGTAACTGCTGCTCCCAAGGTCATTGTACGCTTGGCGGCGCAAAGAATTGATTTCCTTCATCCAGGAGACTCGCACGTGCTGTTAAACGTACTCTACAGCGCGTCCGCCATCGTTTTCCGCGTTATGCAAGCGGAACTGAGCAGCCTCCGACTTTTCATTCTCCTCAGCTTCGCGCATGGTGCAATAGACTTGCTGGAAAGGTTGACTATCGTTATTCGCGATTATTTTTGGTACTTTGTTTACAAAAAGCTCAAAAGAGACAGTAGTGAAACCATTTTGAAAGCAAGTCAATTTCGCACGCCAAGGAGCATGCGCTTTGTGGCCGATATGAGCATTCAGATGATCCTTGGCGAATCCACGTCACTGATAGCAGCGGTCGATTTCATTCAGCTTTACAACTTCATGTACAACCGCAGTGATGCTTCCTCGGCGTCTACCAACATGGTTTATATCACCCAATTTTTCATTCGCGTCTCCATTGCTATTAGCGTCGATTTCGTTTTTAACTCGTTCTCGTTTTGGCTGCAGATGTCCTATTTGAATATCGCAGTGGTGCGCGTCTGGCGCAAGAAGTGGCGGAAACATATGCTCGTTGCTTTTATTTTGGCTGCAGTTACACTGTGTTACTTTGTATCTCACTTGTTTGCTGTTGTAAAAGACAAAAACATTTCAGGAGTTATAAAATATGATCATAGTTGCAAGGGACCTTTCTCAAAGTTTTAACTGATGGGTTTTTCACGCTGCAAAAAAAAGAATGACAGAAAAATGTTCCTCAATCTCATTTATTTGAAAAGCAACACTTAGATTGAATTCTCGAAGTTGATACAGAGGTGCATCCCAGAAGTTTGAATCTGTGTGAGAGTGTTAATTTAGTGACTTGAACCACCACCTACCCCTTCCCTAAGTCAACATTAATACTTCTCACTAAGCGCAAAATTGTGACTTAGGGGAGGGATATGTGGTCACGAGGCGTAGGATGTTATTGTTTACTTTTTCTGCCTGATATAACAGGGTAAATAACAATTTTCTTTAACTTGTAAGACAAAAATCGTAAAAAAATACATTTGCTTCATAGAAGAGGGGACGTCTCTCATTTAGAATAGACACCGGAAGTGCTGATCCTTTCTTTGTTGCTGTTGTCATTTCGGTGCCAATTATGGCGATAGGAAAAGAAACACTGTATAAGTATGGCTTAATTCACGGACTTTGAATTCAGAACCACCTTTTTAAGCTCAGTACACAATATCGATCATCACAAGGTTTTGCTAATACTGGTAGTCATTAAAAATTTGAGGTGTATTCAACCAAAAAGGGGCATTATGTGAACGCACTGCATTATTTCATTGCATAATCATTGACATGATTTTGTGGGGCGGGCGCAAAATAGATCCCATTTCCCGGCTGTAATGTAAGAAAGCCCCCGTGAAAGATATTGTGCGGTGGGGTAGCTAAAGTGGCTTCAAAAACAGAAAAGTTTTACGAGAGACGCTTTTAGGACTGCGCCTTTCACACGCAATAATAAATACATAAGTGCGCTGAGAAATGCATTCACGGACACCATCACTCGTAGACTCATATATGTCGTATCGAGATCTTGCCATGCAATATCATATCCCTTTGCCAGAAAACAAACATTAAACTGTTCCTTTTGGTGATTACATTAGACCTAATCCCTTAATTCAGAAATTAAATTAAAACTGTTTTCCCGTTTTGTGCGAATTGTAGCGTGAACTTATAACCATACCTTTGACAGGTGAAGTGGCAAAGATTTGGAGGGTAATTCGAGCCAGATATGGCCAATTGTGACGCGTAATAATTTACTTTTTCTTTTAATGGTGGTCAACTGAGTAGTGCTCTGATAAAGTGGATAAGTTTTCTCGGTTTGAGAGTGATCATTATCGTGGATAAGGATTGAATTTGGACATGAATCTGGATCGCAACATATTTTCAAGCTCTCCCAGTGGAGAGTCAAGTCTTGTTTGGTTTTTATTTTAAGACGATTTTGAAAAACAAGAGGGAATTATTAAAGATATAGACGACGAAAGATTTCTTTACGTCGATACTTTTAGCTTTAAGATACTAAACAATTATTGGATGAGGTTTTTGTGATATCCGCAATAATCAAGGTCGGTGTAAGTGTTATCAGCCGAGCCGAAGGCCGAGGCTGATAACAGTTACCGATACATTGTTTTGAAGAAAATAACTACAAACACACCGTCGCAAGGAACCTGAATTGATATTGTTATTGGAAACAGTCATGCATTGCGCGCGCAACCTACAGATTTGTCAGTTAGTTATCTGGTAGCAGATAACTATCTTATCTGTAGGTTTCGCTGATTTCCAAAATTAGCTGTAGTCTCTTGGCCAATGAGAAGACAGATAGTGAGTATAAAGTATACTAATTTAAATTAGTGTGCTCAGTCAGAGGTGTTCACTAGTATTCCGGCAATTCGTGCAATGTTGGTTTTCAAATGTAAATCGAAACCATTCAATAGATAAGCCAGAAAACTCAAATAAAATTGGGTAGTAACATTTTAAAATATCGCTCGCTAAAGCTCAAGTCTGCCAAGCAAGTGTATGTGAAATTTAGGGCGCTTTCGGAAAAGACAGCGCTTGCCGCGAGGGAGGAAGACGTGGGCACGCATCGGCGCTTATCTTGCCCATATATTTCTTATAAGCCTACAGCATAAGCTACCAAGGCTGCTTATCATTAGTAGTCAGAACTGCCTGGTTAGACCAGAGTAAATAGAGAGAATCCCGCTATTAAACAAGACTCAGTATCCAACGAGATCAGTCTAAGTATTCGCAAATGTCAGTCATGCACGGCATTTATGGGTTTTATAGCGAAAACTCACGGAGAACTATCCTATTTCTTTTTTCACCATAACTGGTCCTGGTTGGTGTGGCCGAGCCGTTCTGACTGTAAGAAGCACCCCAAGACTCTCTGTACATTTTTTCATTCCTGAGAAATTACTATAGATGTTTTACCCATGTTTAAGGAGCTTAGTATGGAGACACCATTTCACCTTTTTTTTTTTTTCTGTGCTAGCTCATTTTGTTACACGGTTTTCTGTAAGGAGGTCATAAAGAGAAACACAGATAAGACATTAAAATAACTTAAAGATTGGTTCAAACTTGGCTCGTGACTCAAAATTGACTTTAGTTCGTTCTACTAAGGTCATTCTTTCAGAAGATTCGCGCGTGTTTTACAGGCTCATTTCAAAATCACAGCATATTTTTGGAACGTACTTTTCCATTGATCTTAAGTTCGTTGTTTCCCCTATGACTTGAATCAAACTTAGCTTGTGACTCAAAATTGAGTAGGGTTCGTTGTACTATTGTTTTGATCCACGAGAATCGCTCGTGCTTTACAAGTTCTTTCCTGTTGCTTGTCTAGTATAATTCTAAAGCGTATCTTTCTTATGGTCTTTAGTTCGTTCATTCTCTTACTTGGCAAAAGACTGCCTTAACATCAAGAACTGATCGATCAAAACAACTGAGTCTAGAAGCTACTGTAAAGCAGATCTGACTCCTATTGCTTCTATTGGCCCGAGCAGATCGCGTCTCGATTCGTACTAGCTAACAGCAACTTGTTAAGGTTTGTCAAGTTTTTTATTATTAAGTAATGGGAGTTGCTCTATCCTTGCTCGAAGACGTCGTTCTTTACATGGTGGAGACATTTACCGCTGGTGTTGTTCAGTCCTGTCAAGGACAAGAACAACAAGACGGTGCATCGTTATTACATGACCAAGATCCCCTGGAGGATTTTAGAAAGTTTAATCGAAACGACGAGATTTTTCAAGAATATGACCCACCTCCTGGGGACAACAGCAAAATGGGATGGAAAAGATCTCGCCCGCCAACATGGCGAGTGTCGCTTTGGAAGGCCATGAAGTGCGCATTTTGCATGCAGATTCTTGGCGGTGTTGCGTTGGGGTCACTCGCTATTTCAATACTGATTTTAAATTTGACAACTTCAGACTACTGCTTCAATGTGCAGAAAACTAACTGGACGGCGGTTTCCAAGAGATATCAGAAAGTGATAGTGACAGTTGAGGTAATAGAAACCTTCGTGATTCAACTGTGGTCGCTTCTTCTTATGTTGACAATGTTTGAAAGTAGTTTGATAAAAAAGCTTAATCTAATCACACTGAATCTTCTGGGCGCATCATTCGACACTTGTTACAGGCTCTATTGTCAGATGTACGGCGTTTACAAAAAGTCTTGGGTGCCTTACCCGCTAAACTGCCTCTTTGTTCTTTTGCTAGCGATGAACAGTTTACTAATTGGCAGAGAAATAGCAAAGAACAGCGAAAGAAGCGAAAGAATCAAGAAAACAATCAAGATAATGGCCATGCTGGTAGCTCAGTTTGCTTTTGGAATACCGATCACATATTGTCTCGTGTACGTCCTGACACCCTTGTATGGCGAAGTATCTGAAACCTACAGAGCGATCATAGCCGGGGCTTTGCCCCTAGTAACTGCTGTTCCAAAGGTCATTGTACGCTTGTCGGCACAAAGAATCGATTTCCTTCATCCAGGAGATTCGCACGTGCTGTTAAACGTACTCTTCAGCTCTTCCGCCATCGTTTTTCGCGTTATGCAAGCGGACCTGTCTGAAATCAGACTTTTTACTCTTCTCAGCTTCGCGCATGGTGCAATAGACTTGCTGGAAAGGTTGACTGTCGTTATTCGTGATTATGTTTGGTACTTCATTTACAAGAAGTTCAAAAGAGACGAGAGGGAAACAATTTTGAAAGCAAATCAATTTCGTTCGCCAAGGAGCATGCGCTTTGTGGCCGATATGAGCATTCAGATGATCCTAGGCGAATCCACGTCGATGATAGCAGCGGTCGGTTTCTTTCAGATTTACAAGTTTATATACAACGATCAAGAGACGTTGTCCGTGATAACCGAATTTTTCACCCGCGTCTCCATTGCTATTAGCATTGACTTTGCTTTTAATTCTTTATCGTTTTGGTTGCAAATGTCCTATATGAATGTTGCCATAGATCGTGTTTGGAAGAAGAGATGGCGGAAACACATGGTTATTGCTTTTATTGTGACAGCCTTGACCATGCTTTACTATCCTGATCGCTTATTGCCCATTGTGAGCGCCAAAAGTTCTTCAAATAGCACAATGAGCAATATTAATGCGAATTGTTCACAGCTCATCTTAGAGTCTTGACCTATGGAAACTTATTTTATCTCTTTTTATTTAAGTTTCAGCCCAGCAGTTGTTCTGTACAACTATAGAAACCTTAAATAAGAAACAGATTACTTCAGTTAATTAGTGAATTTCCATCTCCCGGGGTGAGAACGTACTCCTTTTTATAAACTACATCGGTGTGTACTTTGCCAAAGGGCATGGATTTTTAACCGTTTTGGTCTTATATTACGTCTAGATTTTACTGAACCATTTGGGTTTGCAATTGTGTGAGACAGTTTTGTTGGAATATTCCTCTTTTTAGAACAGTAGTTCCAGTCTAAAACAGGGTGCGGACCCAAAACAAAACCTGAGCGGCACACCCCAACCGAATGTTCCATGACTACCCCCCCTGGGGGGTTTCCATTGATGCAAACGATTCTACTGGATTTTCCAGTGATACTGATAATACTGCCTCTGTGATTTCTCCCAATGCGAGGATTAAAATTTTGTCGCAATTCGTGCCGCGTGTGGATTCGTTGAGCGAGTACTGGAAGTGGACACATTCTTCCTTGTTTCAACATCTGATGTATTCACTTATTTCCAAGTTATCAACGCTTTCAAACGACAGAATTCGTGGAACGACCCATTCCGAAAACGCTCGACATCTTTTAGTGTGGGTCTACCACGAATGGTGTGTGGATTTGTAAGCGACATCACCGTATAATCCATTAATCTTTGCAAATTTTTCGTCTCAAAACATAACATTCGCACAATGGTACGTTGTTTTTCGAAGTGTTCACAGAGATTGAGAGCATCATGTCGATTTTCATCCCCAGATTCTGCGCTACCATGACCCGGAACACGTGTTTACAAAACTATTCTTTCTGTCACGTTTAGCTGTATTTACTTTTTCGTACGTGAAGGTCAGAACCAAATTACCATAAGATCAGAGAGAGCACGTGTTATGTCTGTTTTGCACTGACGATTTTATCGGCTTACTATGTCATATAAGCATGAAACGTAACCTATTTTAACGAAAAAGATAAAGTCCGATTTCTTACATGGAAGAAGAGCACTTAAACGTGATAAAGATTGCGCGCTATTCCAGTCATCCCCCAATAATAAACCACATGCTCATCACGAGACTCGTTTCCATACAATGAAAGTCGTCACGATTCTTATCCCTAGTTTACACGGTCTTCGCTAGGAACGCGTGGCCTACAAATTAGGTCCCACCGAAAAAAAAAAACGACTACATTTTAAGAGTCTCGCTTTGCTCAAGCAAGCTCGACTAATAAGCAACACAAAAAGGCCTCTGTTTGCATTTCTATAACTTCCCGGAATTTTTTAACGGTACAGTACCCCAAAAAGTATTGGGTTATACCGGCTCTCTATGTGTTTGTATCGCGTTTCAAATAGATTGTATATTTTTAAAAGATAACGATAAGCGTACACGTCTTTTTGTTTGAAATTTTTTTCTGTGCTGCCTTGAGGAGAAAAAAAAAAACAATTAAAAGGTCACAGATGCCAAATTAGGTTATTCATGTTTCGTCTTTCTAAGAACTAATCGATCACAACAACAGTCTGGTCATGGAGCCTCTGACAAGTAGCGACTATATTCTTGGTTCTATATAAGCCGTGAGATTTTTAGAACCCAAAAGCCAGTCAAGAAGAGGCAGTAAAGCAGCTGGAAGTATTCGATCTTTGACGATTTAGTTATAAGCTAATGGCAGCTACTCCTTTCTCGCTCGAAGGCTTGTTTGCGTACATCTCGGAGACGTTCGCGGCGGGAGTGATTCAGTCTTACCAAGGGCAAGGCCTTCTAGATGACGCTACATTACTGCAACGCCAAGATCCCTTGGAGGATTTCAAAAAGTGCAATCGAAATGATCAGATTTTTCAAGAGTACGATCCTCCCTCAGGGGACGACAGCAAAATGGGATGGAAAAGATCTCGCCCGCCAACATGGCGACTGTCGCTATGGAAGGCCATGAAGCAAGCGTTCTATATTCAAATTCTTGGTGGTGTTGCGTTGGGATCGCTCGCTATTGTAATACTGGTCATAGATTTCAATACCGTCTCTCTTTGCTATGATATGCAGTCCAAAAACTGGACTGCGATACCTAAAAGAATTCAGGCGGTCATAGTGACAGCTGATACAACCGAAGCCTACTTGGTTCAACTGTGGCCGTTTCTCGTTGTATTGACAATGTTTGGTTGGCGTTTGATCAAGGAACTCAATCTACTATTTCTCAATCTTCTGGGCGCTTTCCTCGACACTTGTTACAGGCTTTATTTACAAGTTTACGGCATTTACCACAAGCCCTGGAGGGCATTCCCTCTTAACGGCCTGTTTGTTCTCTTGTTGTTGATGAACAGTTTGATCATTGGCAAAGACATAGCTAAGAAAAGCGAAACCGAAAGAAACAAAAGAATAAAGAAAGCGATCAAGGTATCGGCGATGCTGGTAGCTCAGTTTGCTTTTGGAATCCCGATCGCCTTTGGTATCGTGTACTTCCTTATACCCTTGTATGGCGAAGCATCTGAAACCTACAGAGCGATCATAGCCGGGGCATTGCCTCTGGTAACTGCTGCTCCCAAGGTCATTGTACGCTTGGCGGCGCAAAGAATTGATTTCCTTCATCCAGGAGACTCGCACGTGCTGTTAAACGTACTCTACAGCGCGTCCGCCATCGTTTTCCGCGTTATGCAAGCGGAACTGAGCAGCCTCCGACTTTTCATTCTCCTCAGCTTCGCGCATGGTGCAATAGACTTGCTGGAAAGGTTGACTATCGTTATTCGCGATTATTTTTGGTACTTTGTTTACAAAAAGCTCAAAAGAGACAGTAGTGAAACCATTTTGAAAGCAAGTCAATTTCGCACGCCAAGGAGCATGCGCTTTGTGGCCGATATGAGCATTCAGATGATCCTTGGCGAATCCACGTCATTGATAGCAGCGGTCGGTTTCATTCAGCTTTACAACTTCATGTACAACCGCAATGATGCTTCCTCGGCGTCTACCAACTTGGTTTATATCACCCAATTTTTCATTCGCGTCTCCATTGCTATTAGCATCGATTTCGTTTTTAACTCGTTCTCGTTTTGGCTGCAGATGTCCTATTTGAATATCGCAGTGGTGCGCGTCTGGCGCAAGAAATGGCGGAAACATATGCTTATTGCTTTTATTTTGACTGCAGTGACACTGTGTTACTTTACCACTCACTTGTTTGCTGTTGTAGAAGACAAAAACACTTCAGGATTTACAATAGATGATCATAGTTGCAAGGGGCCTTTCTCAAAGTTTTAAGTAATATATTTTTGAACTGATGGGTTTTTCATGCTGCAAAAAAAAGAGTGACAGAAAAATGTTGCTCAATCTCATTTATTTGAAAAGCAACACTTAGATTGAATTCTCGAAATTGATACAGAGGTGCATCCCATAAGTTTGAACAAGAGACTATGAGGTTCATAGTCTCTTGATTTGAATCTGTGTGAGAGTGTTAATTTAGCGACTTGAACCACCACCTACCCCTTCCCTAAGTCAACATTAATACTTCTCACTAAGCGCAAAATTGTGACTTAGGGGAGGGATAGGTGGTCACGAGGCGTAGGATGTTACTGTTTACTTTTTCTGCCTGATATAACAGGGTAAATAACAATTTTGTTTAAATTGTAAGACAAAAATCGTAAAAAAATACATTTGCTTCATAGAAGAGGGGATGTCTCTCATTTAGAATAGACACAGGAAGTGCTGATCCTTTCTTTGTTGCTGTTATGGCGATAGGAAAAGAAACACTGTATAAGTATGGCTTAATTCACGGACTTTGAATTCAGATCAGAAGGTTTTGCTAATACTGGTAGTCATTAAAAATTTGAGGTGTATTCAACCAAAAAGGGGCATTATGTGAACGCACTGCATTATTTCATTGCATAATCATTGACATGATTTTGTGGGGCGGGCGCAAAATAGATCCCATTTCCCGGCTGTAATGTAAGAAAGCCCCCGTGAAAGATATTGTGCGGTGGGGTAGCTAAAGTGGCTTCAAAAACAGAAAAGTTTTACGAGAGACGCTTTTAGGACTGCGCCTTTCACACGCAATAATAAATGCATAAGTGCGCTGAGAAATGCATTCACGGACACCATCACTCGTAGACTCATATTTGTCGTATCGAGATCTTGCCATGCAATATCATATCCCTTTGCCAGAAAACAAACATTGAACTGTTCCTTTTGGTGATTACATTAGACCTAATCCCTTAATTCAGAAATTAAATTAAAACTGTTTTCCCGTTTTGTGCGAATTGTAGGGTGAACTTATAACCATACCTTTGACAGGTGAAGTGGTAAAGATTTGGAGGGTAATTCGAGCCAGGTATAGCCAGTTATGACGCGTAATAATTTACTTTTGCTTTTAATGGAGGTCAACTGAGTAGTGCTCTGATAAAGTGGATACGTTTTCTCGGTTTGAGAGTGATCATTATCGTGGATAAGGATTGAATTTGGACATGAATCTGGATCGCAACATATTTTCAAGCTCTTCCAGTGGAGAGTCAAGTCTTGTTTGGTTTTTATTTTAAGACGATTTTGAAAAACAAGAGGAAAGTATTAAAGATATAGACGACGAAAGATTTCTTTACGTCGATACTTTTAGCTTTAAGATACTAAACAATTATTGGATGAGGTTTTTGTGATATCCGCAATAATCAAGGTCGGTGTAAGTGTTATCAGCCGAGCCGAAGGCCGAGGCTGATAACAGTTACCGATACATTGTTTTGAAGAAAATAACTACAAACACACCGTCGCAAGGAACCTGAATTGATATTGTTATTGGAAACAGTCATGCATTGCGCGCGCAACCTACAGATTAGTCAGTTAGTTATCTGCTAGCAGATAACTATCTTATCTGTAGGTTTCGCTGATTTCCAAAATTAGCTGTAGTCTCTTGGCCAATGAGAAGACAGATAGTGAGTATAAAGTATACTAATTTAAATTAGTGTGCTCAGTCAAGAGGTGTTCACTAGTATTCCGGCAATCCGTGGAATGTTGGTTTTCAAATGTAAATCGAAACCATTCAATAGATAAGCCAGAAAACTCAAATAAAATGGGGTAGTAACATTTTAAAATATCGCTCGCTAAGGCTCAAGTCTGCCAAGCAAGTGTATGTGAAATTTAGGACGCTTTCGGAAAAGACAGCGCTTGCCGCGAGGGAGGAAGACGTGCGCACGCATCGGCGCTTATCTCGCCCATGTATTTCTTATAAGCCTACAACATAAGCTACCAAGACTACTTATCATTAGTAGTCAGAACTGCCTGGTTAGACCAGAGTAAATAGAGAGAATCCCACTATTAAACAAGATTCAGGATCCAGGGAGATCAGTCTAAGCATTCGCAAATGTCAGTCATGCACGGCATTTATGGGTTTATGGCGAAAATTCACGGAGAACTATCCTATTTCTTTTTTCACCATAACAGGTCCTGGCCGGTGTGGCCGAGCCGTTCTGACTGTAATAAGCACCCTAAGACTCTCTGTGCATTTTTTCATTCCTGAGAAATTACGAAAGATGTTTCACCCATGTTTAAGAAGCTTAGTATGGAGACACCATTTCTCCAGTTTTTTTTCTGCGCTAGCTCATTTTGTTACAAGGTTTACTGTAAGGAGGTCACAAAGAGAAACACAGATAAGATATTAAAATAACGCAAAAGATTGATTCAAACTTGGCTCGTGACTCATTCTTTCAGAAGATTCGCGCGTGTTTTACAGGCTCATTCCGGTTACCCGCCTGTTCGTGGCAAGTTCCAAGATCACAGCATATTTTTGGAGCGTAGTCTTCCATTGATCTTAAGTTCGTTTTTTCCCATATGGCTTAAATCAAACTTAGCTTGTGACTCAAAATTGTAGTTGAAGTATTTCCGCCAGGCCATTTTTACAATCTTGGACAGAATAAAGTGGAACAGCAAACCCCCATTCCCCCCTCCCCCAAATCAAGGATCCTTGATTTGAGGGGGGAGTGGGGGTACAAATTTTCCATCTATTGTGTCCCAGATTGTAGTATGCTGCCTCGAAGCCAGCCTTACTGCTGAAACAAAAAAAGCTTACTCAAAATGAACACAGAACAGGAAGTATTTCCGCCAGGCCATTTTTCGTGATAAGAATAAATTTCCCTATGCTTTGATAAACCTTATTCAAATAAGTAAGCCAAAAAGGCCTGTGTTTGCATTTCGATAACTTCCCGGAATTTTTTGAACGGTTCACTACCCCAAAAAGTATAGGGTTATACCTGCTCTCTATACGTTTGTATCGCGTTTCAAATAGATTTTATATTTTTAAAAGATCGTGATTACTCGATCGTGAGTTGCCTTACTCTTTGAAAACGATAAGCGTACACGTCTTTTTGTTTGAAATTTTTTTCTGTGCTGCCTTGAGGAGAAAAAAAAAAAACAATTAAAACGTCACAGGTGCCAAATTAGATTATTCATGTTTCGTCTTTCTAAGAACTAATCGATCACAACAACAGTCTGGTCACGGAGCCTCTGACAAGTATCGACAATATTCTTGGTTCTATATAAGCCGTGAGATTTTTAGAACCCAAAAGCAAGTCAAGAAGAGGCAGTAAAGCAGCTGGAAGTATTCGATCTTTGACGATTTAGTTATAAGCTAATGGCAGCTACTCCTTTCTCGCTCGAAGGCGTGATTGCGTACTTCTTGGAGAGGTTCGCCGCTGGAGTGATTCAGTCCTACCAAGGGGAAGTACGTCTAGAGGACGCTCCATTACTGCAACGCCAAGATCCCTTGGAGGATTTCAAAAATTTCAATCCAAATGATCAGATTTTTCAAGAGTACGACCCTCCCTCAGGGGACGACAGCAAAATGGGATGGAAAAGATCTCGCCCGCCAACATGGCGACTGTCGCTATGGAAGGCCATGAAGCATGCGTTCTATATTCAAATTCTTGGTGGCGTAGCGTTGGGATCGCTCGCTATTGTAATACTGGTCATAGATTTCAATACCGTCGATCTTTGCTATGATATGCAGTCCAAAAACTGGACGGCGATTCCCAAAAGAATTCAGGCGGTCGTGGTGACAGCTGATACAACCGAAGCTTTTTTCGTTGAACTGTGGCCGTTTCTCGTTGTGTTGACCATGTTTGGTTGGCGTTTGATAAAGGAACTCAATCTACTATTTCTCAATCTTCTGGGCCCTTTCTTCGACACTTGTTACAGGCTTTATTTACAAGTTTACGGCATTTACCACAATCCCTGGAGGACAGTCCCTGCCAACGTCCTCTTTCTTCTTCTTGTTGTTGATGAACAGTTTGATCATTGGCAGAGACATTGCTAGGAAAAGCGAAACTGAAAGGAACAAAAGAATCAACAAAGCGATCAAGGTAGCGGCGATGCTGGTAGCTCAGTTTGCTTTTGGAATACCGATCACATATGGTTTCAGGTACGTCCTAATACCTCTGTATGGCGAAGTATCTGAAACCTACAGAGCGATTATAGCCGGGGCGTTGCCTCTAGTTGCTGCTATACCAAAGGTCATTGTACGCTTGGCGGCGCAAAGAATCGATTTCCTTCATCCAGGAGATTCGCACATATTGCTGAACGTACTCCACAGCACGACTGCCATCGTTTTTCGCGTTATGCAAGCGGAACTGACCAGCCTCCGACTTTTCATTCTACTCAGCTTCGCGCATGGTGCAATAGACTTGCTGGAAAGGTTGACTATCGTTATTCGTGATTATGCTTGGTACTTTATTTATAAGAAGCTCAAAAGAGACAGAAGTGGAACGATTTTAAGAGCAAATCAATTTCGCTCGCCGAGGAGTATGCGCTTTGTGGCCGATATGAGCATTCAGATGATCCTTGGCGAATCAACATCATTGATAGTAGCGGTCGGTTTCATTCAGCTTTACAACTTCATGTACAACCGCAGTGATGCTTCCGCGGTGTCTACCAACATGGTTTATATCACCCAATTTTGCATTCGCGTCTCCATTGCTATTAGCATCGATTTCTTTTTTAACTCGTTCTCGTTTTGGCTGCAGATGTCCTATTTAAATATCGCAGTGGTGCGCGTCTGGCGCAAGAAATGGCGGAAACATATGCTCGTTGCTTTTATTTTGACTGCCTTGACACTGTGCTACTTTACATTTGACTTGTTTGCTGTTGTTGAGGCCAAAAACACTTCAGGAGTTATAAAAGATGATATCAGTTGCAGGGGGCCTTTCTCAAAGTTTTAAAGGGGCTGTATCATAAAAATAAGAAAGAATAGGTAATATCAGACGCACGGTCATTAAAACTAGAATGTTTTAAAAAATGACAACGACAACTGCAACCTTTTTTCAACAAGTTAACTTAAGTAATTACCGGCATTGAACAGCAGATAGCAACTGCTAATCTAGGCGAGACAGAGGAACAAGTGAGGGTTAACTGTTAATGATTATTATTACATAAACACAAAGTCAAGGAAACAATAACTTTAGAACTCTGGGAGAAAAATCAGTGGAAACTTTAAAGACTTACTTAATTGTTAAGCCAGTCCAAATTTTTTTATAATGATAGGTGTTTCTATATAGTCATTTTCTTTTACCAAAATATCTAGGAGAAGTCGGTGAATTTTTCTCTTAAATACTTTCTTGGGTAGATTTCGCAAGCTACTCAGTATCTCATTCCACAGCATTACGCCAAATCTGGAAAAACTGAAGAACGCTTATGTATCTCTAACCCAAAGCTTTGTACTTAAAAATTCCCGAGGGTGGATGACCGTGTGTTGTATGTATGAATACTGGAGTTTTTAAAAAATATTTGCATAATATTTAAAGGAGCGTTAGGGACTGCGAATTATTATGGACTTTAAGATCCAACGACGCGATGGCAATGAGAGCGTCGCTTAAAAAGTGAATTCGCGTTCTTGCAGTCTTTATCGCAATTATTCCTACCCACTTACTTTGTCCAATGTAGGCGAACCCTCCGGGAGTTGAATTCCAAGGGACCATATTCAAGTACAAATTAAATTTCGTCGTCGCTTGTTTACATCCTTCATAAAACGCGAAATTAGGCATTTTCACGTCGTAGTCGTGCAAAAACGGGCAAAGAAATGTACAAAAATGTGTTATGCACGTGCAAATTTGTTGTTTTACGTATAAAACCTATTGTTTATTTGACGTTCTCGTAGCCGTCCGCGTGTTCGGATCTGAAAATCCCTTTTGTAAACACCAGCATACGTAACTAACAAAATGTTGGCCGGATTTATCGTTCACTTTTTCTACTTAAATAAAATGATAAATGACTATTACTGTTTATTCACAAGGGAAAGTCGTATGAAAACTACAGAAAAAATGTCCTGCTTTTAGATTAATCACGTAAAATTTTGGGCGATAGGAATCAAAACATATTATGGGTATGGCCTTATTCACAGTCTTTAAATTTAGAACCACCTTATATGTACAGCTATTGGTAGGACTGTGGTGCGTATGCTCAGCGGTATTACGCGCCAAGAGTATGTGTGAAACATGGCATAGCCTGCGTGCAAGATCTCCAGGGAGCGCCGCCAGAACGTCCTGGAGAGCTTGCTAGCAGGCTAAACATGGCAGAAATCGTTGTGTTTACTGTTCCCTCTACGTGTCAACACAGGCTGGTTTACACAGCATGGTAGAAGCTACCAAAAAAAGGTTGCCTCTAAGCACATGATGGCAATGGTGGCAGTTCGAGGGTTAAAGTTTTCGGTATTTTTATCCGTCTACAAAATTACATTGCTTCCGAGTTTTCTTTTTCTTTTCCGACCTTGTCAACAGCTACGAACCGAGAGTGCGACCAAAAAATCTTGCTCACTCTGATTCATTTGAAAGGCCACACTTAGATTTTTCTACTTGAAATTGATATAGAGGTGCATCAGATAAGTTTGAATCTTTGTCAGAGAGTGTTAATTTAGTGACTTGAACCACCACCTACCCCTCCCCTAAGTCAACATTAACACTTACTTCTCACCTCGGGCAAAATTGTGACTTAGGGGAGGATCAGGTGGTAACGAGGCATAGGATGTTGTTCCAGAAAAACTAGGAAGTTTTCAGAAATTCCAGGGTTTGCGAATGATAACAAACGCCAGCCGCATATGAAACTAGCAAAACCATGTGTCGTTCACTTTTTCTACCTGATATAAAAGGATGAATAATAGTTTTGTTTCTCTAAGACAAAACTCGTAAAAAGAATTGTTTCATAGAAAAGGGGATGTCTCTCCTTTAGAATAAACACAGCAAATGTTGATACAGTGGAAGCTCTCGCGAGCGGACACCCTCGGGACGCGAAAAGGTGTCCGTAACTGGACACACAGTAAAGGCACGGCTTTATTTACAGACTCTGAATTCAGAACCACCTTTTTAAGCTCAGTAAATAATATAATCAGAAGGTTCTACCAATACTTGTTAAAACAATTATTGGACGAGGTTGAGCAAAATATGGTGATTTGATCAGTGGCGAGTAGATCATAATTGATCTGCGAGAAAACACTGCGATAATCGGGTTCGATAATTGTTCCATCATTCGGTCACCGAGTTTGTTTTTTAATAAATATCTGCCATTTTCACGCAAAAGCGATCGCAAGAAGGAGAAAAGCGCGGTGCTATTTGCGTATGAGCAGAAGATTATTTGCAGCCAAACACAGTTGAACGACATTGCGCATGAGCAGACCATTATTTGTAGGCAGTTTTCTGCAGGTCACGTGGTGAGCTCTCGGCCAATGAAAAGGAAGAAAAATTTGCATGAAATGATAATAGCAGTTATTACAAATTTAAGGATCTCGCCCTCCAACATGGCGATTGTCGCTTTGGAAGGCCATGAAGTGCGTATTTTGCATACAGGTTCTTGGCGGCGTTGCGTTGGGCTCACTCTCTATTTCAATACTGATTTTGAATTTGAGAACTTTAGACTTCTTCTTCTTTAATGTACAGAAAACTAACTGGACGGTGATTTTCAAGAGATATCAGAGAATGATAGTGACAGTTTCTATAACAGAAACCTTCGTGATTCAACTGTGGTCGCTTCTTCTTATGTTGACAATGTTTGAAAGTAGTTTGATAAAAAAGCTCAATCTAATCACACTGAATCTTCTGGGCGCATCATTCGACACTTGTTTCAGGCTCTATTGTCAGATGTACGGCGTTAACGTAAAGTCTTGGATGTCTTACCCACCCAACTGCCTCTTTGTTCTTTTGCTGGCGATGAACAGTCTACTCATTGGCAGAGAAATAGCAAAGAACAGCGAAGAAAGCAAAAGAATCAAGAAAACGATCAAGGTAATGGGCATGCTGGTAGCTAAGTTTGCTTTTGGAATCCCGATCACTTTTGGTCTCGTGTACGTCCTGATACCTCTGTATGGTAAAGCATCTCAAACCTACAGATCGGTCATAGCCGGGGCTTTGCCCCTAGTAACTGCTATTCCCAAGGTCATTGTACGCTTGGGCGCACAAAGAATCGATTTTCTTCATCCAGGAGATTCGCACGTGCTGTTGAACGTACTCTTCAGCGCGTCCGCCATCGTTTTTCGCGTTATGTAAGCCGTAGCGGACCTGTTTGAAATCAAACTTTTTACTCTTCTCAGCTTCGCGCGTGGTGCAATAGACTTGCTGGAAAGGTTATCCGCGAGTATGTTTGGTACTTTATTGACAAGAAGCTCAAAAGAGACGAGAGGGAAACCATTTTTAAAGCAAATCAATTTCGCTCGCCGAGGAGCATGCGCTTTGTGGCCGATATGAGCATTCAGATGATCCTGGGTGAATCAACATCATTGATAGCAGCGGTCGGTTTCATTCAGCTTTACAACTCCATGTACAACCGCGATGATGCTTGATGGAAACGATTCTACTGGATTTTCCAGTGATACTGATGATACTCCCTGTGTCATTGCTCCCAATGCGAAGATTATAATTTTGTCGCAATTCGAAACGCGTGTGGATTCGTTGAGCGAGTACTGGAAGTGGACACCGTTCTGTTATATTTCTATCGGTTTCGTTTTTGTCCACAAATTTCGTGTTAAATGGTGTCGATAAACTTTTTACATGTTTATGTCTTCTGTTCAGAGTGCTTTTCGTGGCGACCATATTGTTTGCGGCGGTAACCTCTGACTGAATTCAGGTCTGCATTACCTGGCGCTCATTATAAACGCGCGTGATGTACATGCAAACCTTGCAAAATTTCTGATACATTGGTAATGAGGAAGCGGCTGGGGTTTTATTTAAGGTTTAGATATAGTTTGGGTAAAAGTAAACAAATACTTTTCCTCTCCGAATGGGTAGTTTGTTGAAACGAAACCGGAAATGCTTAACACGTAAACGAGATTGCGCCGGACCGTCGTCGGAGTATGGCTGTTGAGTAAAATTTTTCCATGTCTTATTGTGAAAGAAAAGAAAATAACAAATTGGCGACCACTTGCTGCAATCTGGCGCTTGAAAATGTTCATTTACTCGTCAGATGGCGCCTATATCAAAATGTTAAGTTTGGACTCTGTCAAATAAAAAAGGTGAACGGACCACGTTGCATTTTATAATTTCCCGAAACCTTTTACCGTTCACCACGTTTCAAATAGCTTTGATTTTTTAAAAGATCCGATTTATTGAGTCGTCTTAATCTTGGCAAAAGAAAACAGAACATGTCTTCGACACTTGTCTTCAATTCTTGTCCTTGCTCCCTTCAGGAAAAAACACTTAGCATATATTAAAATGTTAATTTCGACACTGTCAGAAAAATAAGAAAAACGGACTTTGCATTTTATAATTTCCCTAAATTTTTTTACCGTTCACTACGTTTCAAATAGCTTTTATTTTTGAAAAGATCTGGCTTATTGAGTCGCCTTACTCTTGGAGCACGAAAACGGTGCATTGTCCACTAGTCTTCAGTTTTTTTCTTCGCCGCCTTTTGGAAGAAAACACTTAAAGGACACAGATACCACAGTCATTTACATTTTGTCTTTCCAAGAACTGATCGATATAAACAACTTCCTTTTCTTGGAGCTTCTGACAAATGACGACAATGTTCTTTGTTCTGTAAATAGAGCCAGGGAAAATAATAGCTAGAAAACAAAGAAAAACTTGACAGGTTTTGCACACGGGGGTAAACCCCAACAACCTTGCCTTAGAGCTTCTGACAAATAACGACAATGTTCTTGGTTCTACAAAGAGGTGAGATTTGAAGAACTTAAAATTCAGCCGAGAAGAAGCAGTAAGGCAGTGAGGAGTATTTGATTTTCACTAAGATAGTTGATAAACTAATGGGAGCTGCTTTCTCGCTCGAATGCGTGTTCGCGTTCATCTCGGAGACGTTCGCCGCTGGAGTGATTGAGTCTTACCAAGGACAAGGCCTTCAAGAGGACGCTCCATTAGTGCAAGATCCCTTGGAGGATTTCAATCCAAATGATGAGAATAATGAGAATGATGAGACAGATGAGATTTTTCAAGAGTACGATCCTCCTTCAGGGGACGACAGCAGAATGGGATGGAAGAGATCTCGCCCGCCAACATGGCGACTGTCGCTTTGGAAGGCCATGAAGCATGTGTTTTGCATTCAAATTCTTGGCGGCGTTGCATTGGGATCGCTCGCTATTGTAATACTGGTCCTAGATTTCAATACCGTCGTTCTTTGCCATGATATGCAGTCCAAAAACTGGACAGCGATACCTAAAAGAATTCAGGCGGTCGTGGTGACAGCTGATACAACCGAAGCCTTCTTGGTTCAACTGTGGCCGTTTCTCGTTGTATTGACTATGTTTGGTTGGCGTTCGATCAAGAAACTCAATCTACTGTTTCTCAATCTTTTGGGCGCTTTCCTCGTAACTTGTTACAAGCTTTATTTACAAGTTTACGGCATTTACCGCAAGCCCAGGAGGCAATTCCCTGTTTACGTCCTGTTTGTTCTCTTGTTGTTGATCAACGGTTTGATCATTGGCAAAGACATAGCTAAAGACATAACCGAAAGAAACCAAAGGATAAAGAAAGCGATCAAGGTAGCGGCGATGCTGGTAGCTCAGTTTGCTTTTGGACTCCCGATCGCCTATGGTATCGTGCACGTCCTGATACCCATGTATGGCGAAGTATCTGAAACCTACACAGCGATTATAGCCGGGGCATTACCTCTAGTTGCTGCTATACCAAAGGTGATTGTACGCTTGGCGGCGCAAAGAATCGATTTCCTTCATCCAGGAGATTCTCACATATTATTAAACGTCCTCTACGGCGCAACTGCCATCGTTTTTCGTGTTATGCAAGCAGAACTGACCAGCCTCGGACTTTTCATTCTACTCGACTTCGCTCATGGTGCAATAGACTTGCTGGAAAGGTTGACTATCGTTATTCGCGATTATTTTTGGTACTTTGTTTACAAGAAGCTCAAAAGAGACAGTGGTGAAACCATTTTAAGAGCAAGTCGATTTCGTTCGCCAAGGAGCATGCGCTTTGTGGCCGATATGAGCATTCAGATGATCCTTTTCGAATCAACATCATTGATAGCAGCGGTCGGTTTCATTCAGCTTTACAGCTTCATGTACAACCGTAATGATGCTTCCTCGGCGTCTATCACCCAATTTTTCATTCGCGTCTCCATTGCTATAAGCATCGATTTCGTTTTTAACTCGTTCTCGTTTTGGCTGCAGATGTCCTATTTGAATATCGCAGTGGTGCGCGTCTGGCGCAAGAAATGGCGGAAACATATGCTTATTGCTTTTATTTTGACTGCAGTGACACTGTGTTACTTTACATCTTACTTGTTTGCTGTTGTTAAGGCTAAAAACACTTCAGGGGTAATAATAGCTAATATCAGTTGCAGCGGGCCTTTCTCAAAGTTTTAAAGGGGCTGTATCATAAAAATAAGAAAGAATAGGTAATATTAGACGCACGGTCATTAAAACTAGAATGTTTTAAAAAATGACAACAACAACTGCAACCTTTTTTCAACAATTTAACTTAAGTAATTACCGGCATTGAACAGCAGATAGCAGCTGCTAATCTAGGCGGGACAGAGGAACAAGTGAGGGTTAACTGTTAATGATTATTATTTCATAAACACAAAGTTAAGGAAACAATAACTTTAGAACTTGGAGAGGAAAATCAGTGGAAACTTTAAAGATTTACTTAATTGTCAAGCCAGTCCAAATTTTTTTATAATGATAGGTGTTTCTATATAGTCATTTTCTTTTACCAAAATATCTAGGAGAAGTCGGTGAATTTTTTTCTTAAATACTTTCTTGGGTAGATTTCGCAAGCTACTCAGTATCTCATTCCACAGCATTACGCCAAATCTGGAAAAACTGAAGAACGCTTATGTATCTCTAACCCAAAGCTTTGTACTTAAAAATTCCCGAGGGTGGATGACCGTGTGTTGTATGTATGAATACTGGAGTTTTTAAAAAATATTTGCATAATATTTAAAGGAGCGTTAGGGACTGCGAATTATTATGGACTTTAAGATCCAACGACGCGACGGCAATGAGAGCGTCGCTTAAAAAGTGAATTCGCGTTCTTGCAGTCTTTATCGCAATTATTCCTACCCACTTACTTTGTCCAATGTAGGCGAACCCTCCGGGAGCTGAATTCCAAGGGACCATATTCAAGTACAGAAAGAGAAATTAAATTTCGTCGTCGCTTGTTTACATCCTTCGTAAAACGCGAAATTAGGCATTTTCACGTCGTAGTCGTGCAAAAACGGGCAAAGAAATGTACAAAAATGCGTTATGCACGTGCAAAGTTGTTGTTTTACTTATAAAACCTATTGTTTATTTGACGTTCTCGTAGCCGTCCGCGTGTTCGAATCTGAAAATCGCTTTTGTAAACACCAGCATACGTAACTAACAAAATGTTGGCAGGATTTATCGTTCACTTTTTCTACTTAAATAAAATGATAAATGACTATTACTGTTTATTCACAAGGGAAAGTCGTATAAAAAAATACAGAAAAATTGTCCTGCTTTTAGATTAATCACGTAAAATTTAGGGCGATAGGAATCAAATCATATTATTGGTATGGCCTTATTCACAGTCTTTAAATTTAGAACCACCTTGTATGTACAGCTATTGGTAGGACTGTGGTGCGTATGCTCAGCGGTATTACGCGCCAAGAGTGTGTGTGAAACATGGCATAGCCTGCGTGCAAGATCTCCAGGGAGCGCCGCCAGAACGTCCTGGAGAGCTTGCTAGCAGGCTAAACATGGCAGAAATCGCTGTATTTACTGTTCCCTCTACGTGTCAACACAGGCTGGTTTACACAGCATGGTAGAAGCTACAAAAAAAGGTTGCCTCTAAGCACTTGATTGCAATGGTGGCAGTTCGAGGGTTAAAGTTTTCGGTATTTTTATCCGTCCACAAAATTACATTGCTTCCGAGTTTTCTTTTTCTTTTCCGACCTTGTCAACAGCTACGAACCGACAGTGCGACCAAAAAATCTTGCTCACTCTGATTCATTTGAAAGACCACACTTAGATTTTTATACTTGAAATTGATATAGAGGTGCATCACAAAAGTTTGAATCTTTGTCAGAGAGTGTTAATTTAGTGACTTGAACCACCACCTACCCCTCCCCTAAGTCAACATTAACACTTACTTCTCACCTCGGGCAAAATTGTGACTTAGGGGAGGATCAGGTGGTAACGAGGCGTAGGATGTTGTTCGAGAAAAACTAGGGAGTTTTCAGAAATTCCAGGGCTTGCGAATGATAACAAACGCCAGCCGTATATGAAACTAGCAAAACCATGTGTCGTTCACTTTTTCTACCTGATATAAAAGGGTGAATAATAGTTTTGTTTCTCTAAGACAAAACTCGTAAAAAGAATTGTTTCATAGAAAAGGGGATGTCTCTCCTTTAGAATAAACACAGCAAATGTTATACAGTGGAAGCTCTCGTGAGCGGACACCCTCGGGACGCGAAAAGGTGTCCGTAACTGGACACACAGTATAGGCATGGCTTTATTTACAGACTCTGAATTCAGAACCACCTTTTTAAGCTCAGTACATAATATAATCAGAAGGTTCTACCAATACTTTAATTGTTAAAACAATTATTGGACGAGGTTGAACAAAATATGGTGATTTGTCAGTGGCGAGCAGATCATAATTGATCTGCGAGAAAACACTGCGATAATCGGGTTCGATAATTGTTCCATCATTCGGTCACCGAGTTTGTTTTTTAATAAATATCTGCCATTTTCACGCAAAAGCAATCGCAAGAAGGAGAAAAGCGCGGTGCTATTTGCGTATGAGCAGAAGATTATTTGCAGCCAAACACAGTTGAACGACATTGCGCATGAGCAGACCATTATTTGTAGGCAGTTTTCTGCAGGTCACGTGGTGAGCTCTCGGCCAATGAAAAGGAAGAAAAATTTGCATGAAATGATAATAGCAGTTATTACAAATTTAAGGATCTCGCCGGCCAACATGGCGATTGTCGTTTGGGAAGGCCATGAAGTGCGTATTTTGCATACAGATTCTTGGGGGCGTTGCGTTGGGGTCACTCGCTATTTCAATACTGATTTTGACTTTGAGAACTTTAGACTTCTTCTTCTTTAATGTACAGAAAACTAACTGGACGGCGGTTTCCAAGAGATATCGGAGAATGATAGTGACAGTTTCTATAACAGAAACCTTCGTGATTCAACTGTGGTCGCTTCTTCTTATGTTGACAATGTTTGAAAGTAGTTTGATAAAAAAGCTTAATCTGATCACACTGAATCTTCTGGGCGCATCATTCGACGCTTGTTTCAGGCTCTATTGTCAGATGTACGGCGTTAACGTAAAGTCTTGGATGTCTTACCCACCCAACTGCCTCTTTGTTCTTTTGCTGGCGATGAACAGTCTACTCATTGGCAAAGAAATAGCAAAGAACCGCGAAGAAAGCAAAAGTATTAAGAAAACGATCAAAGTAATGGGCTCGTTTTTCGCTTTATGCAAGCCGTAGCGGACCTGTTTGAAATCAAACTTTTTACTCTTCTCAGCTTCGCGCATGGTGCAATAGACTTGCTGGAAAGGTTATCGCCGAGTATGTTTGGTACTTTATTTACAAGAAGCTCAAAAGAGACGAGAGGGAAACCATTTTGAAAGCAAATCAATTTCGCTCGCCAAGGAGCATGCGCTTTGTGCCCGATATGAGCATTCAGATGATCCTGGGCGAATCAACATCATTGATAGCAGCGGTCGGTTTCATTCAGCTTTACAACTTCATGTTCAACCGCAATGGTGCTTGCTGCAAACGATTGTACTGAATTTTCCAGTGATACTGATGATACTCCCTGTGTGATTTCTCCCAATGCGAAGTTTATAATTTTGTCGCAATTCGTATCGCGTGTGGATTCGTTGAGCGAGTACTGGAAGTGGACACCGTTCTGTTATATTTCTATCGGTTTGGTTTGTGTCCACAAATTTCGTGTTAAATGGTGTCCATAAGCTTTGTTTTTTACATGTTTATGTCTTCTGTTCAGAGCGCTTTTCGTGGCGGCCATATTGTTTGCGGCGGTAACCTCTGACTGAATTCAGGTCTGCATTACTTAGGGCTCATTATAAATGCGCGTGATGTACATGCAAACCTTGCAAAATTTCTTATACTTTGATTGAAGAAGCGGCTGGGGTGTTATTTAAGGTTTAGATATAGTGTGGGTATAAGTGAACAAATACTTTTCCTCTCCGAATGGGTAGTTTGTTGAAACGAAACCGGAAATGCTTAACACGTAAACGAGATGACGCTGGACCGTCGTCGGAGTATGGCTGTTAGTAAAATTTTTCCATGTCTTATTGTTCAAGAAAAGAAAATAACAATTTGGCGACCACTTGTTGGAATCTGGCGCTTACAAATGTTCATTTACTCGTCAGGTGACGCCTATATCAAAATGTTAAGTTTGGACCCTGTCAAATAAAAAAACTGAACGGACCACGTTGCATTTTACAATTTCCCGAAACTTTTTACGGTTCACTACGTTTCAAATAGCTTTGATTTTTTAAAAGATCCGATTTATTGAGTCGTCTTAATCTTGGAAAACGAAAACAGAACATGTCTTCGACACTTGTCTTCAATTCTTTTCCTTGCTCCCTTCAAGAAAAAACACTAGCCTATATTAAAATGTTAATTTCGACACTGTCAAAAAAAAAAAAAAACAAAACGGACTTTGCATTTATAATTTCCCTAAATTTTTTAGGTTTCACTACGTTTCAAATAGCTTTTATTTTTGAAAAGATCTCGACTTACTCGCCTTACTCTTGGAGCACGAAAACAGTGCTTTGTCCATTTGTCTTCAATGTTTTTCTTCGCCGCCTTGAGGAAAAAAACACTTAAAGGACACAGATACCACAGTCATTTACATTTCGTCTTTCCAAGAACTGATCGATATAAACAACTTCCTTTTCTTGGAGCTTCTGACAAATGACGACAATGTTCTTTGTTCAATGAATAGAGCCAGGGAATATAATAGCTAGAAAACAAAGAAAAACTTGACAGGTTTTGCACACGGGGGTAAACCCCAACAACCTTGCCTTAGAGCTTCTGACAAATAACGACAATGTTCTTGGTTCTATAAAGAGGTGAGATTTGAAGAACTTAAAATTCAGCCGAGAAGAAGCAGTAAGGCAGTGAGGAGTATTTGATTTTCACTAAGATAGTTGATAAACTAATGGGAGCTGCTTTCTCGCTCGAATGCGTGTTCGCGTTCATCTCGGAGACGTTCGCCGCTGGAGTGATTGAGTCTTACCAAGGACAAGGCCTTCTAGAGAACGCTCCATTACTGCAACGCCAAGATCCCTTGGAGGATTTCAAAAAGTTCAATCGAAATGATGAGAATGATGAGAATGATGAGAAAGATGAGATTTTTCAAGAGTACGATCCTCCTCCACGGGACGACAGCAGAATGGGATGGAAGAGATCTCGCCCGCTAACATGGCGACTGTCGCTTTGGAAGGCCATGAAGCATGCATTTTGCATTCAGATTCTTGGCGGCGTTGCATTGGGATCGCTCGCTATTGTAATACTGGTCCTAGATTTCAATACCGTCGATCTTTGCTATGATATGCAGTCCAAAAACTGGACGGCGATACCTAAAAGAATTCAGGCGGTCATGGTGACAGCTGCTACAACCGAAGCCTACTTGGTTCAACTGTGGCCGTTTCTCGTTGTGTTGACAATGTTTGGTTGGCGTTTGATAAAGGAACTCAATCTACTGTTTCTCAATCTTCTGGGAGCTTTCCTCGACACTTGTTACAGGCTTTATTTACAAGTTTACGGCATTTACCACAAGCCCTGGAGGTCATTTCCTCTGAACGGCCTGTTTGTTCTCTTGTTGTTGATGAACGGTTTGATCATTGGCAAAGACATAGCTAAAGACATAACCGAAAGAAACCAAAGGATAAAGAAAGCGATCAAGGTATCGGCGATGCTGGTAGCTCAGTTTGTTTTTGGACTCCCGATCGCCTATGGTATCGTGTACGTCCTGATACCCCTGTATGGCGAAGTATCTGAAACCTACAGAGCGATTATAGCCGGGGCATTACCTCTAGTTGCTGCTATACCAAAGGTGATTGTACGCTTGGCGGCGCAAAGAATCGATTTCCTTCATCCAGGAGATTCTCACATATTATTAAACGTCCTCCACAGCGCAACTGCCATCGTTTTTCGCGTTATGCAAGCAGAACTGACCAGCCTCGGACTTTTCATTCTACTCGACTTCGTGCATGGTGCAATAGACTTGCTGGAAAGGTTGACTATCGTTATTCGCGATTATTTTTGGTACTTTGTTTACAAGAAGCTCAAAAGAGACAGTGGTGAAACCATTTTAAGAGCAAGTCAATTTCGTTCGCCAAGGAGCATGCGCTTTGTGGCCGATATGAGCATTCAGATGATCCTTTTCGAATCAACATCATTGATAGCAGCGGTCGGTTTCATTCAGCTTTACAGCTTCATGTACAACCGCAATGATGCTTCCTTGGCGTCTATCACCCAATTCTTCATTCGCGTCTCCATTGCTATTAGCATCGATTTCGTTTTTAACTCGTTCTCGTTTTGGCTGCAGATGTCCTATTTAAATATCGCAGTGGTGCGCGTCTGGCGCAAGAAATGGCGGAAACATATGCTCGTTGCTTTTATTTTGACTGCAGTGACACTGTGTTACTTTACCACTCACTTGTTTGCTGTTGTTAAGGCTAAACACACTTCAGGAGTAAGAATAGATGACATCAGTTGCAAGGGTCCTTTCTCAAAGTTTTAAAGGGGCTTCGTCACGGTCGTCTAGTTTATTTTGTTATTGATGCCAGTTACGCTTCCTTTGTCGCTATTGAACTTGAGAAATTCCCTGTGAATAACAGAATGACAGCTTCGTGTCAAGGAAAATGTCTCCCAAGCTTTACATCAAACGTTACAAACAACAGAATGAACTTTGAAAAACGTTTTTATATATTTCTTTATTTATTTATTTGGTTTTTACACACATTACATAAAACATAGAAAATTTTAATTTAATTTATTAACTAATTTTGTGTCCTCTTTGGTTACTGCTTTTTGTTTCTTTTGCATTTAAGAATTTTCTAACTTTGAAAACCTGTTTTCAAACACACCAATTGCAATCCGTTTCCATCTTCTTCAAGTTTGTCCATCCATGTCTCCTTTTTTATTTGCTGTGTTATTTACACCTTCGTGTAATGTGTGAGCGGTTATTTTTTGTTTCACTCATTGTGGAGGGGATTTCCTCTGTTTGAATTTTGATAAATTTCGTGAGACAGCTCCTTAAAGTTCAATATTTCCAAGAGATTTTCAAATCAATTTCGCTCGCCAAGAAGCATGCGCTTTGTGGCCGATATAAGCATTGAGATGATCCTTGGCGAATCAACATCATTGATAGCAGCGGTCGGTTTCATTCAGCTTTACAACTTCATGTACAACCGCAGTGATGATATATATATATATCTATTTTTGGACTGCAATGACACTGTGTTACTTTAAATCTCACTTGTTTCCTGTTGTTAAGGCTAAAAACACTTCAGGACTTATAATAGACGATATCAGTTGTAGGGGGCCTTTCTCAGAGTTTTAAAGGGGCTGTATCATAAAAAAGAAAGAATAGGTGATATTAGACGCCCGGTCATTAAAACTAGGATGTTTTAAGAAATGACAACAGCAACAGCAGCAGCAACCTTATTTCAGCGATTTAACTCAACTATTTACCGGCACTGAGCAACAGATAGCAACTGCTAATCTAGGCGGGACAGACGAACAAGTGAGGGTTAACCGTTGGTTAATATTATTACATAAACACACAGTTAAGGAAACGATAACTTTAGAACTTTGACAGAAAAATCAGTTGAAACTTAAGAGTTACTTAATTATTAAGCCAGTCCAACTTTTTGTATAATGATAGATGTTTTTATTTAGTCATTTTCTTTTACTAAAATATGTAGCAGAAGTCGGCGAATTTCTCTTTTAAATACTTTCGTGGGTATATTTCGCAAGCTACCCAAGTATCTCATTCCACAGTATTACGCCAAGTCTGGAAAAAGAACGCTTATGTATCTCTAACCCAAAGCTTTGTACGTAAAAATTCCTGGAGGTGGATGATCGTGTGTTGTATGTATGAATACTGGAGTTTTTTAAAAAATATTTTCATAATATTTAAAGGAACGTTAGTGACTGCGAATTATTGTGTAAACACCAGCATACGTAACTAACAAAATGTTGGCCGGATTTATCGTTCACTTTTTCTACTTAAATAAAATGGTAAATGACTATTACTGTTTATTCACAAAGGGAAAGTCGTATGAAAACTACACAGAAAAAATGTCCTGCTTTTAGATTAATCACGTAAAATTTAGGGCGATAGAAATCAAAACATATTATGGGTATGGCCTTATTCACAGTCTTTAAATTTAGAACCACCTTGTATGTACAGCTTTTGGTAGGACTGTGGTGCGTATGCTCAGCGGTATTACGCGCCAAGAGTGTGTGTGAAACATGGCATAGCCTGCGTGCAAGATCTCCAGGGAGCGCCGCCAGAACGCCCTGAAAGCTTGCTAGCAGGCTAAACGTGACAGAAATCGTTGTGTTTACTGTTCCCTCTACTTGTTAACACAGGCTGGTTTACACAGCATGGTAGACGCTACAAAAAAGGGTTGTCTCTAAGCACTTGATTGCAATGATGGCAGTTCGAGGGTTAAAGTTTTCGGTATTTTTATACGTCTACAAAATTACATTGCTTCCGAGTTTTCTTTTTCTTTTCCGACCTTGTCAACAGCTACGAACCGACAGTGCGACCAAAAAATCACTCTGATTCATTTGAAAGACCACACTTAGATTTTTATACTTGAAATTGATATAGATGTGCATCACATAAGTTTGAATCTTTGTCAGAGAGTGTTAATTTAGTGACTTGAACCACCACCTACCCCTCCCCTAAGTCAACATTAACACTTACTTCTCACCTCGGGCAAAATTGTGACTTAGGGGAGGATCAGGTGGTAACGAGGCGTAGGATGTTGTTCGAGAAAAACTAGGGAGTTTTCAGAAATTCCAGGGCTTGCGAATGATAACAAACGCCAGCCGTATATGAAACTAGCAAAACCATGTGTCGTTCACTTTTTCTACCTGATATAAAAGGATGAATAATAGTTTTGTTTCTCTAGGACAAAACTCTTAAAAAGAATTGTTTCATAGAAAAGGGGATGTCTCTCCTTTAGAATAAACGCAGGAAATGTTGATACAGTGGAAGCTCTCGTGAGCGGGCACCCTCGGGACACCCTCGGGACGCGAAAAGGTGTCCGTAACTGGACACACAGTATAGGCATGGCTTTATTTACAGACTCTGAACTCAGAACCACCTTTTTAAGCTCAGTAAATAATATCATCAGAAGGTTCTACCAACACTTTAATTGTTAAAACAATTATTGGACGAGGTTGAACAAAATATGGTGATTTGTCAGTGGCGAGCAGATCATAATTGATCTGCGAGAAAACACTGCGATAATCGGGTTCGATAATTGTTCCATCATTCGGTCACCGAGTTTGTTTTTTAATAAATATCTGCCATTTTCACGCAAAAGCAATCGCAAGAAGAGAAAAGCGCGGTGCTATTTGCGTATGAGCAGAAGATTATTTGCAGCCAAACACAGTTGAACGCAATTGCGCATGAGCAGACCACCATTATTTGTAGGCAGTTATCTGCAGGTCATGTGGTGAGCTCTCGGCCAATGAAAAGGAAGAAAAATTTGCATGAAATGATAATAGCAGTTATTACAAATTTAAGGATCTCTCCAGTGATACTGATGATGCTCCCTGTGTGATTTCTCCCAATGAGAAGTTTATAATTTGGTCCCAATTCGTGCTGCGTGTGGATTCGTTGAGCGAGTACTGGAAGTGGACACCGTTCTGTTATATTTCTATCGGTTTGGTTTGTGTCCACAAATTTCGTGTTAAATGGTGTCCATAAACTTTGTTTTTTACATGTTTATGTCTTCTGTTCGTGGCGACCATATTGTTTGCCGCGGTAACCTCTGACTGAATTGAGGTCTGCATTACCTGGCGTTCAGTATAAACGCGCGTGATGTACATGCAAACCTTGCAAAATTTCTTATACTTTGATAATGAAGAAGCGGCTGGGGTTTTCTTTAAGGTTTAGATATAGTGTGGGTATAAGTGAACAAATACTTTTCCTCTCCGAATGGGTAGTTTGTTGAAACGAAACCGGAAATGCTTAACACGTAAACGAGATTGCGTTAACGTAAATTCGTGGATGTCTTACCCACCCAACTGCCTCTTTGTTCTTTTGCTGGCGATGAACAGTCTACTCATTGGCAAAGAAATAGCAAAGAAAAGCGAAGAAAGCAAAGAATCAAGAAAACGATCAAGGTAATGGGCTCGTTTTTCGCTTTATGCAAGCCGTAGCGGACCTGTTTGAAATCAAACTTTTTACTCTTCTCAGCTTCGCACATGGTGCAATAGACTTGCTGGAAAGGTTATCCGCGAGTATGTTTGGTACTTTATTGACAAGAAGCTCAAAAGAGACGAGAGGGAAACCATTTTGAAAGCAAATCAATTTCGCTCGCCAAGGAGCATGCTCTTTGTGGCCGATATGAGCACTCAGATGATCCTGGGCGAATCAACATCATTGATAGCAGCGGTCGGTTTCATTCAGCTTGACAACTTCATGTTCAACCGCAATGATGCTTGCTGCAAACGATTCTACCGAATTTTCCAGTGATACTGATGATACTCCCTGTGTGATTTCTCCCAATGCGAGGATTATAATTTTGTCGCAATTCGTGCCGCGTGTGGATTCGTTGAGCGAGTACTGGAAGTGGACACCCTTCTGTTATATTTCTATGGGTTTGGTTTGTGTCCACAAATTTCGTGTTAAATGGTGTCCATAAGCTTTGTTTTTTACATGTTTATGTCTTCTGTTCAGGGCACTTTTCGTGGCGGCCATATTGTTTGCGGCGGTAACCTCTGACTGAATTCAGGTTTGCATTACTTAGGGGTCATTATAAATGCGCGTGATGTATATGCAAACCTTGCAAAATTTCTTATACTTTGATAATGAAGAAGCGGCTGGGGTTTTATTTAAGGTTTAGATATAGTGTGGGTATAAGTGAACAAATACTTTTCCTCTCCGAATGGGTAGTTTGTTGAAACGAAAGCGGAAATGCTTAACACGTAAACGAGATTGCGCCGGACCGTCGTCGGAGTATGGCTTATAGTCAAATTTTTCCATGTCTTATTGTTAAAGAAAAGAAAATAACAAATTGGCGACCACTTGTTGCAATCTGGCGCTTGCAAATGTTCATTTCCTCGTCAGATGACGCCTATATCAAAATGTTAAGTTTGGACCCTGTCAAATAAAAAAGGTGAACGGACCAAATTGCATTTTATAATTTATTTCCCAAAACTTTTTACGGTTCACTACGTTTCAAATAGCTTCGATTTTTTAAAAGATCCGATTTATTGAGTCGTCGTAATCTTGGAAAACGAAAACAGAACATGTCTTCGACACTTGTCTTCAATTCTTTTCCTTGCTCCCTTCAGGAAAAAACACTTAGCCTATATTAAAATGTTAATTTCGACACTGTCAAAAAAAAAAAAGAAAAACGGACTTTGCATTTATAATTTCCCTAAATTTTTTAGGGTTCACTACGTTTCAAATAACTTTTATTTTTGAAAAGATCTCGTCTTATTGAGTCGCCTTACTCTTGGAGCACGAAAACATTGCATTGTCCACTTGTCTTCAATTTTTTTCTTCGCCGCCTTGAGGAAAAAAGCACTTACAGGACACAGATACCACAGTCATTTACATTTCGTCTTTCCAAGAACTGATCGATATAAACAACTTCCTTTTCTTGGAGCTTCTGACAAATGACGACAATGTTCTTTGTTCCATGAATAGAGCCAGGGAATATAATAGCTAGAAAACAAAGAAAAACTTCACAGGGTTTGCACACGGGGGTAAACCCCAACCTTGTCTTAGAGCTTCTGACAAATAACGACAATGTTCTTGGTTCTATAAAGAGGTGAGATTTGAAGAACTTAAAATTTAGCCGAGAAGAAGCAGTAAGGCAGTGAGGAGTATTTGATTTTCACTAAGATAGTTGATAAACTAATGGGAGCTGCTCCTTTCTCGCTCGAAGGCGTTTTCGTGTACATCTCGGAGACGTTCGCCGCTGGAGTGATTCAGCCTTACCAAGGACAAGTACCTCTAGAGGACGCTCCATTACTGCAACGCCAAGATCCCTTGGAGGATTTCAAAAAGTTCAATCGAAATGATGAGAATGATGAGAATGATGATGATGATATTTTTCAAGAGTACGATCCTCCTTCAGGGGACGACAGCAAAATGGGATGGAAGAGATCTCGCCCGCTAACATGGCGACTGTCACTTTGGGAGGCCATGAAGCATGCGTTTTGTATTCAAATTCTTGGTGGCGTTGCGTTGGGATTGCTCGCTATTGTAATACTGGTCGTAGATTTCAATACCGTCGATCTTTGCTATGATATGCAGTCCAAAAACTGGACGGCGATACCTAAAAGAATTCAGGCGGTCATCGTGACAGCTGATACAACCGAAGCCTACTTGGTTCAACTGTGGCCGTTTCTCGTTGTATTGACAATGTTTGGTTGGCGTTTGATCAAGGAACTCAATCTACCGTTTCTCAATCTTTTGGGCGCTTTCTTGGACACTTGTTACAGGCTTTATTTACAAGTTTACGGCATTTACCACAAGCCCTGGAGGTCATTTCCTCTTAACGGCCTGTTTGTTCTCTTGTTGTTGATGAACAGTTTGATCATTGGCAAAGACAAAGCTCAGAAAAGCGAAACCGAAAGAAACAAAAGAATCAAGAAAGCGATCAAGGTATCGGCGATGCTGGTAGCTCAATTTGCTTTTGGAATACCGATCACATATTGTCTCGTGTACGTCCTGATACCCCTCTATGGCGAAGTATCTGAAACCTACAGAGCGATTATAGCCGGGGCATTGCCTCTAGTTACTGCTATACCCAAGGTCATTGTACGCTTGGCGGCGCAAAGAATCGATTTCCTTCATCCAGGAGATTCGCACGTATTGTTAAACGTACTCCACAGCACGACTGCCATCGTTTTTCGTGTCATGCAAGCGGAACTGACCAGCCTCCGACTTTTCATTCTCCTCAGCTTCGCGCATGGTGCAATAGACTTGCTGGAAAGGTTGACTATCGTTATTCGCGATTATTTTTGGTACTTTGTTTACAAGAAGCTCAAAAGAGACAGTAGTGAAACCAGAGCAAATCAATTTCGCTCGCCGAGGAGTATGCGCTTTGTGGCCGATATGAGCATTCAGATGATCCTTTGTGAATCAACATCATTGATAGCAGCGGTCGGTTTCATTCAGCTTTACAACTTCATGTACAACCGCAATGATGCTTCCTCGGCGTCTATCACCCAATTTTTCATTCGCGTCTCCATTGCTATTAGCATCGATTTCGTTTTCAACTCGTTCTCGTTTTGGCTGCAGATGTCGTATTTGAACATCGCAGTGGTGCGCGTCTGGCGCAGGAAATGGCGGAAACATATGCTCGTTGCTTTTATTTTGACTGCAATGACACTGTGTTACTTTACATCTCACTTGTTTGCTGTTGTTAAGGCTAAAAACACTTCAGGGGTAATAATAGCTAATATCAGTTGCATGGGTCCTTTCTCAACGTTTTAAAGAGGCCTTGTCATGGTCGTCTAGTTTCTTTTGTTATTGATGCCAGTTACGCTTCCTTTGTCGCTATTGAACTCGAGAAATCACCTGTGAATAACAGAATGACAGCTTCGTGTCAAGCAAAATGTCTCCCAAGCTTTATATCAAACGTTACAAACGACAGAATGAACTTTGAAAAACGTTTTTATATATTTATTTATTTACTTGGCTTTTACACACATTACATAAAACAGAGAAAATTTTAATTTAATTCAATAAATTAATTTTGTGTCCTCTTTGGTTACTGCCTTTTGTTTCTTTTGCATGTAAGAATTTTTGTAACTTTAAAAAACTGTTTTCAAAAACTACAATTGCAATCCCTTTCCATCTTCTTCGAGTTTGCCTCCTTTTTTATTTGCTGTGTTATTTATACATTCGTTTAATGTTTTGCGCGGTTATTTTTATGTTTCACTCATTTTGGTGGGGATTTCCACTGTTTGAATTTTGACATTTCCAAGAGATTTTCAAATCAATTTCGCTCGCCAAGGAGCATGCGCTTTGTGGCCGATATGAACATTCAGATGATCCTTGGCGAATCAACATCATTGATAGCAGCGGTCGGTTTCATTCAGCTTTACAACTTCATGTACAACCGCAGTGATGATATATATATTTTTTTTGGACTGCAATGACACTGTGTTACTTTACATCTCACTTGTTTCCTGTTGTTAAGGCTAAAAACATTTCAGGACTTATAATAGACGATATCAGTTGTAGGGGGCCTTTCTCAAAGTTTTAAAGGGGCTGTGTCATAAAAAAGAAAGAATAAGTGATATTAGACGCACGGTCATTAAAACTAGGATGTTTTAAGAAATGACAACAACAACAATAGCAGCAACCTTATTTCAGCAATTTAACTTAAGTATTTACCGGCACTGAACAGCAGATAGCAACTGTTAATCTAGGCGGGACAGACGAACAAGTGAGGGTTAACCGTTAATGAATATTATTACATAAACACACAGTTAAGGAAACGATAACTTTAGAACTTTGACAGAAAAATCAGTTGAAACTGAAGAGTTACTTAATTATTAAGCCAGTCCAACTTTTTGTATATAATGATAGAAGTTTCTATTTAGTCATTTTCTTTTACTAAAATATGTAGGAGAAGTCGGCGAATTTCTCTTTTAAATACTTTCGTGGGTAGATTTCGCAAGCTACCCAAGTATCTCATTCCACATGTATTACGCCAAGTCTGGAAAAATAACGCTTATGTATCTCTAACCCAAAGCTTTGTACGTAAAAATTCCTGGAGGTGGATGATCGCGTGTTGTATGTATGAATACTGGAGTTTTTTAAAAAATATTTTCATAATATTTAAAGGAACGTTAGTGACTGCGAATTATTGTGTAAACACCAGCATACGTAACTAACAAAATGTTGGCAGGATTTATCGTTCACTTTTTCTACTTAAATAAAATGGTAAATGACTATTACTGTTTATTCACAAAGGGAAAGTCGTATGAAAACTACACAGAAAAAATATCCTACTTTTAGATTAATCACGTAAAATTTAGGGCGATAGAAATCAAAACATATTATGGGTATGGCCTTAATTTAGAACCACCTTGTATGTACAGCTTTTGGTAGGACTGTGGTGCGTATGCTCAGCGGTATTACGCGCCAAGAGTATGTGTGAAACATGGCATAGCCTGCGTGCAAGATCTCCAGGGAGCGCCACCAGAACGCACTGAGAGCTTGTTAGCAGGCTAAACGTGACAGAAATCGTTGTGTTTACTGTTTCCTCTACGTGTTAACACAGGCTGGTTTACACAGCATGGTAGACGCTACAAAAAAAGGTTGTCTCTAAGCACTTGATTGCAATGATGGCAGTTCGAGGGTTAAAGTTTTCGGTATTTTTATACGTCTACAAAATTACATTGCTTCCGAGTTTTCTTTTTCTTTTCCGACCTTGTCAACAGCTACGATCCGACAGTGCGACCAAAAAATCTTGCTCACTCTGATTCATTTGAAAGGCACACTTGAATTTTTATACTCGAAATTGATATAAAGGTGCATCTCATAAGTTTGAATCTGTGTGAGAGAGTGTTAATTTAGTGACTTGAACCACCACCTACCCCTCCCCTAAGTCAACATTAACACTTACTTCTCACCTCGGGCAAAATTGTCACTTAGGGGAGGGTCAGGTGGTCGTGAGGCGTAGGATGT
The DNA here is from genome assembly GCA_964035525.1 of Porites cylindrica. Lineage (NCBI taxonomy): Eukaryota > Metazoa > Cnidaria > Anthozoa > Scleractinia > Poritidae > Porites > Porites cylindrica. Next base: position 6,368,259 of record OZ037780.1, on the reverse strand, counting down.
TGTTCCAGAAAAAAACTAGGAAGTTTTCAGAAATTCCCGCGCTTGCGAAAGATAACAAACGCCAGCAACATATGAAACTAGCGAAACGATGTGTGGTTCACTTTTTCTACCTGATATAAAAGGATAAATAAGAGTTTTGTTTTTCTAAGACAAAACTCGTAAAAAAATTGTTTCATAGAAAAGGGGATGTCTCTCCTTCAGAATAATTACAGGAAATGTTGATACAGTGGAAGCTCTCGTGAGCGGACACCCTCGGGACGCGAAAAGGTGTCCGTAACTGGACACACAGTATAGGCATGGCTTTATTTACAGACTCTGAACTCAGAACCACCTTCTTAAGCTCAGTAAATAATATCATCAGAAGGTTCTACCAATACTTTAATTGTGAAAACAATTATTGGACGAGGTTGAGCAAAATATGGTGATTTGTCAGTGACGAGCAGATCATAATTGATCTACGAGAAGACACTGACAAATCACGATATTTTGCGATAACCGAGTTCAATAATGAATATCTGCCATTTTGCCATTTTCACGCAAAAGCGATCGCAAGAAGGAGAAAAGTGCGCTGCTTTTTACGTATGAGCAGAAGATTATTTGCAGCGAAACACAGTTGGACGACATTGCGCTTGAGCAGACCATTATTTGTAGGCAGGTATATGCAGGTCACGTGGCGGGCTCTCGGGTAATGAAAAAAAAAGAAGAACTTGCATCGAATGATAATAGCAGTTCTTGCAAATTTATAGTGTGTCCGACAGGAAGGGGGATAAGTAGGGAAGTAATCTCACTGCATAATCAGTGACGTGAATTTTTGAGGCTGGCACAAAGCCGATACCAGTTCCCAGCTGAAAAAAAGGCTCCTGAGAAAAACATTGAGCGGGGATTAGCTAAAGAGAAGCGCCATTAGTACTGCACCTTTCGGACGCAGAAATAAAATGAAGACATAGCTAAGAAATGCATTTACAGACGCCTTCTCTCGTACGCTCATAATTGTGTCTTCAAGATCATGCCATGCTAATGCCTTATGCCTTTACCAGAAACAAACATTAAATTGTTCCTTTTAGCGAATTGTAGCGTGAACTTTTGAACATGCCCTTGACAGGTGCAGTTGCAAAGCTTTACAGGGTAACTCGAGCCAGGTATAACCAGTTATGACGTATAATCATTAACTTTTGCTTTAAGTGTAAGTTGATTGAGTAGTGCTCTGTAAAGGTGGCTAAGTTTTGTTGGTTTGATAGTGATCATTGTCGTGGATTAGGATTGAATTTGAACATGAACCCGTATCGCTACGCAATTTAAAGCTCTCTCCGTGCGCCAACCATCGATCAGAATTGCCTGGCCAGACCAGAGAAGTCTTCGCAAATGTTATGCACGGCAGTTATGGGTCTCCAGCGAAAACTCACGAAAAACTAGCTTATTAATTTCTTTTTTGACGATGACCGGTCCTCGCCGGTCCGGCTGAACAACTCTGATTTTGTTGAGCGCCCCGTGGTATTTTTCATTCGTAAGATGTTAGGGAAAGTTGTTTTAGCCACATTTAAAGAGCTTAGTACGGAGACACCATTTTCCCATTTTTTCTGTGCTAGCTCATTTTGTAACTCTGACTTTTGTTGAGCGCCTTATAGCTTGAATCAAACTTAGCTCGTGACTCAAAATTGACTTGGGCATGTGCTACTAAAGTCGTTCTTCCAGGAGATTCGCGCGTGCTTTACAGGCTCATTCCCTTTTCCTGTCTGTTCGTGACAATTTCCAAGATAACAGCATATTTTTAGAGCGTAGTTCTCCGTTGATCTTTAGTTCGTTGTTCATTTCCTTGAGAAAAGATCGATATTAACAAGAATTGTTCGATCACAAAAACATAATTTAGAAACGCACGTGCTTTACTAGCCTCCCACGCGGGCGTTTTTAGGGGAGCTCGTTTTTGGTTAGTGCTTTACGGGCTCATTCCGGTTACTTTTCTGTTTGTGGCGAGTTCTAGGATAACAGCATTTTTTAAGAACGTAGTCTTTACTTCGTTTTCTCCCGTATGGCTTGAATCAAATACAGCTCGTGACTCAAAATTGAATTTGGTTCAATGTACTACTGTTTTCATCTAGGAGAATCTCACGTGCTTTACAAGTTCATTCCGCTTTCTTGCCTAGCATGATTGTGAAGCGTATCTTTTTAATGGTCTTTAGTTCGTTCATTCTCTTGCTTGACAAAAGACCGCCTAAAAATTAAGAATTGACCGACCAAAGTAGTTCAGTTCAGTTCAGTTCAGTTTTATTTAGCCAGAGTAAATTACAATGCAAGAATACATATAAGAATTGTAAGTTGGCAAGGGAGCCCAGAAGAAACCAGAATGCTTATGAAGCCTGGGCTCCCCAAAACAACTGAGTCTAGAAGCTGTTGTAAAGCAGATTTGACTCTTCTTTCTTCTATCAGGCCGAGCAGATCGTTAACAGACTAGCTTGTTTAGTTTTGTTAAGTCTATTGAAAATTAATTAAATAATAGGAGTTGCTTTATCCTTGCTCGAAGGCATCGTTCTTTACATGGTGGGGACATTTACCGCTGGTGTTATTCAATCATCAAGGACAAGAACTACAACACAATGCATCGTTATTACAAGACCAAGATCCCTTGGAGGACTTTATAAAGTTTAATCGAAATGACGAGATTTTTCAAGAATATGACCCACCTGCTAGGGACAACAGCAAAATGGGATGGAAAAGATCTCGCCCGCCAACATGGCGATTGTCGCTTTGGAAGGCCATGAAGTACGTATTTTGCATGTAGATTCTCGGCGGCGTTGTGTTGGGGTCACTCGCTATTTCAAGCTTTATTTCAATACTGATTTTAAATTTGAGAGAATGAAAGTGACGGTTTCTATAATAGAAACCTTCGTGATTCAACTGTGGTCGCTTCTTCTAATGTTGACAATATTTGAAAGGAGTTTGATAAAAAAGCTCAATCTAATCCCACTGAATCTTCTGGGCGCGTCATTCGACGCTTGTTACAGGCTCTATTGTCAGGTGTACGGCGTTTACAGAAAATCTTGGATGTCTTACCCACCCTACTGCCTCTTCAGTGTTCTTTTGCTGGCGATGAACAGTCTACTCATTGGCAGAGAAATAGCAAAGAACAGCGAAAGAAACAAAACAATCAAGAAAACAATCAAGATAAATGGCCATGCTGGTAGCTCAGTTTGCTCTTTAAATCCCGATCACTTTTTGTCTTGTGTACGTCCTGGTACATTTGTATGGCGAAGCATCTCAAACCTACGGAGCGATCATAGTTTGGGCTTTGCCCCTAGTAACTGCTATTCGTAAGGTCATCGTAAGCTTGGCGGCACAAAGATTCGATTTTCTTCATCCAGGAGATTCGCACGTGCTGTTAAACGTACTCTTCAGCTCGTCCGCCATCGTTTTTCGCGTTCTGCGAGCGGGCCTGTCAAAATTAAACTTTTTACTCTCCTCAGCTCAGCGCATGGTGCAATAGACTTGCTGGAAAGGTTGACTGTCGTTATTCGCGACTATGTTTGGTACTTCATTTACAAGAAGCTAAAAAGAGACAGGAGAGAATTAATTCTGATATCAAATCAATTTCGCTCGCCAAGCAGCGTACGCTTTATGGCCGATATGAGCATTCAGATGATCCTGGGCGAATCCACGTCAATGATAGCAGCGGTCGGTTTCTTTCACATTCACAATTTTGTATACAGCGGTCAAAAGGCGTTGTCCGCGAAAACCGAATATTTCATTCGCGTCTCCATTGCTATTAGCATTGACTTTGCTTTTAATTCTTTATCGTTTTGGCTGCAGATGTCCTATATGAATGTTGCCATAGATCGTGTTTGGAAAAGGAGATGGCGGAAACACATGGATATTGCTTTGATTGTGACTGCTCATTGTGAGTGCCAAAACGTCTTAAAATAGCACAAGAAGCAATGCAAATTGTTCGAAGTTAATCTTATAAAGTCTTGACCTAAGTTTTAGCCCACCTTCATCTTATCCGTTCTTAGTCTGCTACACAGTCCTTCTTTGTGTCGTCACGCAACGCTCCTCCCCACAAACAGCTGCTGTGGCGTGGAGTGTTGCGTTACGACTCCAAGAACGGCTGTGTAGCAGACTAAGCCGTTCTTAGTCATGGAAAAGAAATACTTCAAATTGGTTAATGAATTTCCATGCCCCGGTGCGAGGGCGTAATCCCTTATACAAAACGCATAGGTATATGCGTCGCCAAAGGTCATGGATTTTTAGCCGTTTTAGTCTGGAATTTGATATAGATTTTAACCATTTGGTTTTGAAATAGTGTAGGGTTTTGTTGGAATATTCCTCTTTTTAGAACAGCAGTTCAAGTCTGAAACAGGGTGCGGACCCCAACCGAATGTTTCATGACTACCCCTCTGGGGGGTTTCCATTGATGCAAACGATTCTACTGGATTTTCCAGTGATACTGATGATACTCCCTGTGTGATTTCTCGCGATGCGAGGATTATAATTTTGTCGCAGTTCGTATCGCGTGTGGATCGGTGAGCGAGTGCTGGAAGTGGACACCGTTTTGCTTCTATCGGTTAGGTGGGTGTCAACAGTTCAGAGCGCTTTTCGTGACCGGTATATTGTTTACGGCGGTCACCTCTGCCTGCATTATCTGGGCCGCATGATAAACGCGCGTGATGTACATGCAAACTTTGCAAAATTTCTGATACTTTTGGTAATGAAGAAGCGGCTGGGGTTTTATTTGAGGTTTAGATATAGTGTGGGTTAAAGTGAACAAATACTTTTTCTCTTCGAATGGGCAGTTTCTTGAAACGAAGCCGGAAGTGCTTATCACGTAAACAAGATGACGCTGGACCGTCGTCGTAGTGGGGCAGTTTATAGTAAAATTTTTCTGTCTTATTATTAAAGAAAAAGAAAAACAAATTGGCGACCACTTGTTGCTATCTGGCGCACGATAATGGCGCCTATATCAAAATGATAATTTTGGATCCTGTCAAATAAAAAGACAAACGGACCCCTTTGCATTTTATAATTTCCCGGAATTTTTGTACGGTTCACTATACAGGGGTATCGCGTTTCAAATAGCTTTTATGTTTTTATAAAGGTCTTGATTTATTGTGTCGCCTTACTCTTGGAACACGCAAACAGTACATAGTGTCCTCTTGTCTTCAATTCTTTTCTTTGCTGCCTTGAGGAAAAAACACTTAAAGGACACAAATACCAAAGTCTTTCACACTGCGTCTTTCCACTGATCGATATAAACAGCAACCTTGTCTCGGAGCTTCTGACAAGTGGCGACAATGTTCTTGGTTCTATAAAGAGGTGAAATTTGAAGAACTTAAAAGCCAGCCGAGAAGAAGCAGTAAGGCAGTGAGAAGTATTTGATTTTTGCTGAGATAGTTATTAAACTAATGGGAGCTGCTCCTTTCTCGCTCGAAGGCTTGTTCGCCTACATCTCGGAGACGTTCGCCGCTGGAGTGATCCAGTCTTACCAAGGACAAGTACTTCTAGAGGAAGTTCCATTAGTGCGACGCCAAGATCCCTTGGAGGATTTCAAAAAGTTCAATCGAAATGATGAGATTTTTCAAGAGTACGATCCTCCTTCAGGGGACGACAGCAAAATGGGATGGAAGAGATCTCGCCCGCCAACATGGCGACTGTCGCTTTGGAAAGCCATGAAGCATGCGTTTTGTATGCAAATTCTTGGTGGCGTTGCGTTGGGAGCGCTCGCTATTGTAATACTGGTCCTAGATTTCAATACCGTCGCTCTTTGCTATGATATGCAGTCCAAAAACTGGACGGCGATACCTAAAAGAATTCAGGCGGTCATGGTGACAGCTGATACAACCGAAGCGTACTTGGTTCAACTGTGGCCGTTTCTCGTTGTATTGACAATGTTTGGTTGGCGTTTGATCAAGGAACTCAATCTACTGTTTCTCAATCTTCTGGGCGCTTTCATCGACACTTGTTACCGGCTTTATTTACAAGTTTACGGCATTTACCACAAGCCCTGGAGGTCATTTCCTCTTAACGGCCTTTTTGTTCTCTTGTTGTTGATGAACAGTTTGATCATTGGCAAAGACATAGTTAAGAAAAGCGAAACCGAAAGAAACAAAAGAATAAAGAAAGTGATCACGGTATCGGCGATGCTGGTAGCTCAGTTTGCTTTTGGAATACCAATCTCATATGTTCTCGTGTACGTCCTGATACCTTTGTATGGCGATGCATCTGAAACCTACAGAGCGATTATAGCCGGGGCATTGCCTCTAGTTACTGCTATACCAAAGGTCATCGTACGCTTGGCGGCGCAAAGAATCGATTTCCTTCATCCAGGAGATTCGCACGTCTTGTTAAACGGACTCTACAGCACGTCTGCCATCATTTTTCGTGTTATGCAAGCGGACCTGACCAGCCTCCGACTTTTCATTCTCCTCAGCTTTGCACATGGTGCAATAGACTTGCTGGAAAGGTTGACTATCATTATTCGCGATTATATTTGGTACTTTGTTTACAAGAAGCTCAAAAGAGACAGTAGTGAAACAATTTTACAAGCAAATCAATTTCGCTCGCCGAGGAGCATGCGCTTTGTTGCCGACATGAGCATTCAGATGATCCTTGGCGAATCAACATCACTGATAGCAGCGGTCGGTTTCATTGAGCTTTACAACTTCATGTACAACCATAGTGATGCTTCCTCGGCGTCTACCAACATGGTTTTTATAACCCAATTCTTCATTCGCGTCTCCATTGCTATTAGCATCGATTTCTTTTTTAACTCCTCGTTTTGGCTACAGATGTCCTATTTAAATATCGCAGTGGTGCGCGTCTGGCGCAAGAAGTGGCGGAAACATATGCTCATTGCTTTTATTTTGACTGCAGTGACACTGTGTTACTTTACATCTCACTTGTTTGCTGTTGTTAAGGCTAAAAGCGCTTCAGGAGTAAGAATAGATGATATCAGTTGCAAGGGTCCTTTCTCAAAGTTTTAAAGAGGTCTTGTCACGGTTGTCTAGTTTCTTTTGTTATTGATGCCAGCTACGCCTTCTTTGTCGCTATTGAACTTGAGAAATTACCCTTGAATGACAGAATGACAGCTTCGTTTCAGGCAAAATGTCCCCCAAGCTTTATATCAAACGTTACAAAGAACAGAATGAACTTTGAAAAACGTTTTTATATATTTATTTGGTTTTTACACACTTTACATAAAACATAGAAAAATTTAATTTAAATTAATTCTATGTCCTCTTTGGTTACTGCTTTTTGTTTCTTTTGTATTTAAGAATTTTCTAACTTTGAAAACCTGTTTTCAAAGACACCAATTGCAATCCGTTTCCATCTTCTTCGAGTTTGTCCATCCATGTCTCCTTTTTTATTTGCTGTGTTATTTATACCTTCGTGTAATGTTTGAGCGGTTATTTTTATGTTTCACTCATTTTGGTGGGGATTTCCACTGTTTGAATTTTGGTAAATTTCGTGAGACAGCTCCTTAAAGTTCAATATTTCCAAGAGATTTTCAAATCAATTTTTTCATTGCGTTCGACGTTAGGAGAACGCTTCGTAATCTTTGGGGATCCTGTGGTCGATGGGATACCTGTGCATGCCAGGCGTGAAGATTCGAGATTTTTGGTTACTTGGACGGGCGATGTTCAAAATCTGCGCCATTTTGAATAATTATTAAGCGCGCGCACGAATTTTAAGCCCAATAGCCGGCCAAAGAAATTGCGGGCTCACCTGGTGGACATGCGCACACAACTATTTTTTACGTCATAAGCAATTGTCATATGGCACTCACGTGCATCACTGGTTCCATCAAGGTCAACTAGATGATTACACGGGAATATTTGAGTGCGGCAAAAGAATGAACTTTGGAGTTGTTTTCTAAGCGGGTTTTATCACTGAGCTGATGATTCTGCTAAACTTTTCGGTCAATGCCGTTCAAATCGAGCTGGAACTTCGTAGAAACACACAAATAAAGACCAGGTAACATTTGTGCCGTGAGAAGTTTACCCGTGCGTTTGAGTCTATTTACATATTTGTAGTTTAACCTCTTTCATGCACGAAAAAGTAAGCTTGAGCGTATCAGTGCAGTTTGTTACAACTGTAATGCTTTATTCACGTCTGATATCTCTACGCGGGTAATTTTGCATGATAAGTATCTCGCTCGCTGAAGCAAGCTAAGTTTAAAACATGTTGAACTGACCTACATGAACGTAAAATAATCATGAGATGAAAAGTTTGCACAATGGCAAAAGATTCTGTCCGGTTCTCTGACATCAGTAATCTAGCAGAAACCTAATATGTTTCCGTCGCTCCTATGATCATTGATTTCACTTCAAGTTGTGTCACGCAAGAAGCCAAGACTTTTAACCTTCAAGGCTACCATTTTTTCGAAGTTTGTAGTGACATGTTTATCTTTTTAACAACAAAGAACTTTTTACGATCTACTTTACATTTTTATCGACCATGCTTGAGGGAGAGTAAGACATTTTAAGAGTAGAGAGTTAATGAGTGAGATATTTTGAAGCCGTATACGCGAAGAACATTTTTTACGAAAAGAATGTTTACCTTTTAATTCATGATCTCTTCCATGATTTTGAAATCAAGCTTGACGACACAAAAGCTAATCTGGAGCTAAGAAAAGTCGAACGCACTTATTGATCTATGATTACTACTAGTAATATTTAAAGGAACGTTAGTGACTGCGAATTATTGTGTAAACACCAGCATACGTAAGTAAGAAAATGTTGGCAGGATTTATCGTTCACTTTTTCTACTTCAATAAAATGGTAAATGACTATTACTGTTTATTCACAAGGGAAAATCGTATGAAAACTACACAGAAAAAATGTCCTGCTTTTAGATTAATCACGTAAAATTTAGGGCGATAGGAATCAAATCATATTATTGGTATGGACTTATTCACAGTCTTTAAATTTAGAACCACCTTGTATGTACAGCTATTGGTAGGACTGTGGTGCGTATGCTCAGCGGTATTACGCGCAAAGAGTGTGTGTGAAACATGGCATAGCCTGCGTGCAAGATCTCCAGGGAGCGCCGCCAGAGCGCACTGAGAGCTTGCCAGCGGGCTAAACATGGCAGAAATCGTTGTGTTTACTGTTCCTTCTACGTGTCAACACAGGCTGGTTTACACAGCATGGTGGAGCTACAAAAAAAGGTTGCCTCTAAGCACTTGATTGCAATGGTGGCAGTTCGAGGGTTAAAGTTTTCGGTATTTTTGTCCGTCTACAAAATTACATTGCTTCCGAGTTTTCTTTTTCTTTTCCGACCTTGTCAACAGCTACGAACCGACAGTACGACCAAAAAATCTTGCTCACTCTGATTCATTTGAAAGGCCACACTTAGATTTTTATACTTGAAATTGATATAGAGGTGCATCTCATAAGTTTGAATCTTTGTCAGAGAGTGTTAATTTAGTGACTTGAACCACCACCTACCTCTCCCCTAAGTCAACATTAACACTTACTTCTCACCTCGGGCAAAATTGTGACTTAGGGGAGGATCAGGTGGTAACGAGGCGTAGGATGTTGTTCGAGAAAAACTAGGAAGTTTTCAGAAATTCCAGGGCTTGCGAATGATAACAAACGCCAGCCGCATATGAAACTAGCAAAACCATGTGTCGTTTACTTTTTCTACCTGATATATAAGGATAAATAATTGTTTTGTTTCTCTAAGACAAAACTCGTAAAAAGAATTGTTTCATAGAAAAGGGGATGTCTCTCCTTTAGAATAAACAAAGCAAATGTTGATACAGTGGAAGCTCTCGTGAGCGGACACCCTCGGGACGCGAAAAGGTTTCCGTAACTGGACACACAGTATAGGCATGGCTTTATTTACAGACTCTGAACTCAGAACCACCTTTTTAAGCTCAGTAAATAATATCATCAGAAGGTTCTACCAATACTTAAATTGTTAAAATAATTATTGGACGAAGTTGAGCAAAATATGGTGATTTGATCAGTGGCGAGCAGATCATAATTGATCTGCGAGAAAACACTGCGATAATCGGGTTCGATAATTGTTCCATCATTCGGTCAACGAGTTTGTTTTTTAATAAATATCTGCCATTTTCACGCAAAAGCGATCGCAAGAAGGAGAAAAGCGCGGTGCTATTTGCGTATGAGCAGAAGATTATTTGCAGCCAAACACAGTTGAACGACATTGCGCAAAAGAATCAAGAAAGCGATCAAGGTAATGGCCATGCTGGTAGCTCAGTTTGCTTTTGGAATCCCGATCACTTTTGGTCTCGTGTACGTCCTGATACCTCTGTATGGTAAAGCATCTCAAACCTACAGAGCGATCATAGTTTGGTCCTTGCCCCTAGTATCTTCTATTCCTAAGGTCATTGTACGTTTGGCGGCACAAAGAATCGATTTTCTTCATCCAGGAGATTCGCACGTGCTGTTAAACGTACTTTTCAGCTCGTCCGCCATCGTTTTTCGCGTTATGCAAGCGGGCCTGTCAAAATTAAACTTTTTACTCCCCTCAGCTCAGCGCATGGTGCAATAGACTTGCTGGAAAGGTTGACTGTCGTTATTCGCGACTATGTTTGGTACTTCATTTACAAGAAGCTAAAAAGAGATAGGAGAGAATTAATTCTGATATCAAATCAATTTCGCTTGCCAAGGAGCATACGCTTTATGGCCGATATGAGCATTCAGATGATCCTGGGCGAATCCACGTCATTGATAGTAGCGGTCGGTTTCTTCCGGATTCTCAACTTTGTATACAGCGGTAAAAAGGCGTTGTCCGCGAAAACCGCATTGAATTTGCTTTTAATTCTTTATCGTTTTGGCTGCAGATGTCCTATATGAATGTTGCCATAGATCGTGTTTGGAAAAGGAGATGGCGGAAACACATAGATATTGCTTTTATTGTGACTGCCCATTGTGAGTGCCAAAACGTCTTAAAATAGCACAAGAAGCAATGCAAATTGTTCGAAGTTAATCTTAAAGTCTTGACCTAAGTTTTAGCCCACCTTCATCCTATCCGTTCTTAGTCTGCTACACAGTCCTTCTTTGTGTCGTCACGCAACGCTCCTCCCTCTTCCACTGAAAGCGATGCACTTCGGCCAGACTGGAGGTTGGTGCATGGTGCACCAAGCTACCCCCAAACTGCCAAAGATCACTTTAGAAAGGTCTATTATGAGGCTGTTGATCTTATCGTCAGTGCTATCTACTAGGAAAGCTTCAGCTCCTACGCCCAGACGGAGACCCTCTTGGTTAAAGCTGCTAATGGTGACGCCTATGGGGCAGAGTTCAAGTTTCTTGAAGCATCATACAGAGAAGATGTTGATACAGGGGCGCTACCTGGGCATACAACTAAGTATTTTGGAAGTTATGTTATAGGAGAAGATGGCATGTTTTGACGAAATCCTGTTGGGGGTGTCAAAGTTTCCAAAACCAAGAGAAAGCCCAAACTATCTGTAAGCTGCCTGCTGTAAATCCTGCAACCAGCGCTGCTGACGAGCCGTTCATTCTCATCTGCACGGCGTCTGAAGACGTGGCTTCTGATCCAGGATGGGTGACCTAGCAGTGTTGAATGGTCACAAGCGGAGAATAGACAGTGTCTCTATAGCTACACAGGAGTTTGTTTGCTGCAATAAGAATCGCAAGAGAAGCTTCGGCACTTCGAGCAACTTCAAAAAGTAGCAACCTCAGGAGGTTTATTTAACATATATATTGGATAGTATAACACGTGTGGACGTTTATGTTATATTTGTTGAGGTGGTAAAGAAGATGGCGCGCAAATGCAAGATAAATGGCGAAACACCGACCTGAATGTTTCTTTATATTGGCCAGAGATTTTAGCCCTACCACCTTAAAATGGTCTCCGCGGTCCCTGTAGATAAAGTCCAGAATCTGGGAAATGAAAGAAGGTACATATGCAAAGACCGTCGCCAAGATTCAGGTCAGAGGAATATTTCGTATACGAGATATCCGAAGAAATGTTTTACTCAAACTTATAGAGATTTGTATGGAGACGCCATGCTGGTGCTCACCTGGATGAGCTCCAACATGGCGGACGGAAACCAACGGAAACATCTGTTATACCGAGTTTTGCTACAAAAGCGGGAATTTATTCTTCGAGAAACTCACAAACATTAAAGTAATACTTTTCCTAATACATGAACTGTTTAGATAGCAAAATTTCCTGATACAAGTGGTTTTTTTAACCTACATGACAGCTCTCTTGGCTGTCATGTTAATGCCACGTCACGCAAAAGCTTAGAAATTCAAGCGTACCCTATCACAAAACCAAGAACTCCTTTGAAGCGAAAATTTGTATGAAAATTAGTTTTCAGCTGCTCTAATGCATCGTGAAAGTAAAATCTCGGTAGGATCGATAGTTTTTTAGTTTGAGTTTTAGTGACATCAAAAGCACTGGCGACCACATGTTAGTTTCGGACCCTGTCAAATAAAAAGATAAACTGAACCCTTCGCATTTTATAATTTTCCATAATTTTTTAGGCTCATACCGGTTCTCTGTCCAATTGTATCGCGTTTCAAATAGCTTTTATTTTTTAAAAAGTCTTGATTTATTGTGTCGCCTCACTCTTGGAACACGAAAACAGTACAGTATGTGGTCCTTGGTCCGCGTGTAAAAGTCATTATCTTGAATATCTTACCCGAATCTTCATGTAACGAACTGAAATACTCCCTGAAGATAGCTTTTATGTTCCTGTCGATAATCCTGAAGTTTCAAGTTCCAGACAAATATTTTGCTTGGAATTCGCAAAAAGGGGACCGTTTTCGATGGTCCTTGGTCTGCGAATCTGGTCCTTGGTCCGCGTCTCAGGTAAGCAGCACGATAAAAACGTAAAAATGTTATAGTTTCTACACGAAAACGTGATTTTCACAGTATTTCTTGTATTTTTTTCTTTTCTTGATGCAATTAAGCTAAAGTTTTTTTCGGAAGATGTTGTGAGCATAAAATAATCTGCTTTTCTTTCAAAGACTTCAGACAACAGTCTCCTCGAGTCTCCCACACGAGCGTCGACGAGCGGTTTTCAGCGCGGTCGAAAATAATTACCAACAACTCTGTATGTACTCGAGGTATTAAAAAAGAGAACTTGAAGACACGTATAGGGACGACTTTCAAAACATTCTTCGAAGACAAAGGCCGTCGCTTTTTACTTTGGAAAGTTTTATTCAACCAAGGTCATAGGACGCGGACCAAGGACCGCTAAGCGAAATTTGGTGATATTTTTCAAGAGTCGCTAAAACAAAAAATTCAGCGTCTACAGCAATATGCTTCCAACAGTAGAAATAAGTTGATCTGAAAACCTATTCTGCAAAAAGGCAAGTCTTCCCGTTGCGTTTTAGTTATTCGCAGGCTAAGTAAACCTGACCACGTAATTTACGGTGCCGCAAAAATCCAAACTTCAAGAAAGACAAATTAACCTACCTGTCAACAAACTTTAATTTCACGTCTTCACCCGCAGCAAGAAGGCTGAAACTTCGTCATATGAAAGAATGCTAATCAGTAAATCACGATATCTTTCATTATTCAACGTGTTTTTTTTCTTGACAAAATATTTTATCATTTTCGGAAAAGACGCGGACCAAGGGAATCGGGGACTTCCGCGGACCAAGGACCACGTACTGTACATGGTGTCCACTTCTCTTCAATTCTTTTCTTTGCTGCCTTGAGGAAAAAACACTTAAAGGACACATACCAAAGTCTTTCACATTTCGTCTTTCCACTGATCGATATAAACAACAACGTTGTCTCGGAGCTTCTGACAAGTGGCGACAATGTTCTTCGTTCTATAAAGAGGTGAAATTTGAAGAACTTGAAATTCACTCGAGAAGAAGCAGTAAGGTAGTGAGAAGTATTTGATTTTTACTGAGATTAGTTGATAAACTAATGGGAGCTGCTCCTTTCTCGCTCGAAGGCTGTCTCGCGTACATCTCGGAGACGTTTGCCGCTGGAGTGATTGAGTCTTACAAAGGACAAGTACTTCCAGAGGACGCTCCATTACTGCATCGCCAGGATCCCTTGGAGGATTTCAAAAAGTTTAATCGAAATGATGAGATTTTTCAAGAGTACGATCCTCCCTCAGGGGACGACAGCAAAATGGGATGGAAGAGATCTCGCCCGCCAACATGGCAACTGTCGCTTTGGAAGGCCATGAAGCATGTGTTTTATATTCAAATTCTTGGTGGCGTTGCGTTGGGATCGCTCGCTATTGTAATACTGGTCCTAGATTTCAATACCGTCGATCTTTGCTATGATATGCAGTCCAAAAACTGGACGGCGATACCTAAAAGAATTCAGGCGGTCATGGTGACAGGTGATACAACCGAAGCCTACTTGGTTCAACTGTGGCCGTTTCTCGTTGTATTGACAATGTTTGGTTGGCGTTTGATCAAGGAACTCAATCTACTGTTTCTCAATCTTCTGGGTGCTTTCCTCGACACTTGTTACAAGCTTTATTTACAAGTTTACGGCATTTACAACAAGCCCTGGAGGCAATTCCCTCTTAACGGCCTGTTTGTTCTCTTGTTGTTGATGAACGGTTTGATCATTGGCAAAGACATAGCTAAGAAAAGCGAAACCGAAAGAAACAAAAGGATCAAGAAAGTGATCAAGGTATCGGCGATGCTGGTAGCTCAGTTTGCTTTTGGAATACCGATCACATATGGTTTCGTGTACGTCCTGATACCCTTGTATGGCGAAGTATCTGAAACCTACAGAGCGATCATAGCCGGGGCATTGCCTCTAGTAACTGCTATACCAAAGGTGATTGTACGCTTGGCGGCGCAAAGAATCGATTTCCTTCATCCGGGAGATTCGCACGTATTGTTAAGCGGACTCTACAACACGACTGCCATCGTTTTTCGTATGATGCAAGTGGAACTGACCAGCCTCCGGCTCTTCATTCTCCTCAGCTTCGCGCATGGTGCAATAGACTTGCTGGAAAGGTTGACTATCGTTATTCGTGATTATGCTTGGTACTTTGTTTACAAGAAGCTCAAAAGAGACAGTAGTGAAACAATTTTACAAGCAAATCAATTTCGCTCGCCGAGGAGTATGCGCTTTGTGGCCGATATGAGCATTCAAATGATCCTTGGCGAATCAACAGCACTGATAGCAGCGGTCGGTTTCATTCAGCTTTACAACTTCATGTACAACCGCAATGATGCTTCCTCGGCGTCTACCAACATGGTTTTTATAACCCAATTCTTCATTCGCGTCTCCATTGCTATTAGCATCGATTTCGTTTTTAACTCGTTCTCGTTTTGGCTGCAGATGTCGTATTTGAATATCGCAGTGGTGCGCGTCTGGCGCAAGAAATGGCGGAAACATATGCTTATTGCTTTTATTTTGACTGCAGTGACACTGTGTTACTTTACATCTTACTTGTTTGCTGTTGTTAAGGCTAACAGCGCTTCAGGAGTAAGAATAGATGATATCAGTTGCAAGGGTCCTTTCTCGAAGTTTTAGAGGGGCCTTGTCACGGTCGTCTAGTTTCTTTTGTTATTGATGCCAGCTACGCCTTCTTTGTCGCCATTGAACTTGAGAAATTACCCGTGAATGACAGAATGACAGCTTCGTTTCAAGCAAAATGTCCCCCAAGCTTTATATCAAACGTTACAAAGAACAGAATGAACTTTGGAAAACTTTTTTATATATTTATTTATTTATTTACTTGGTTTTTACACACATTACATAAAACGTAGAAAATTTTAATTTAATTTATTTATTTATTTTGTGCCCTCTTTGGTCACTGCTTTTTGTGTTTTTTGCATCTAAGAATTTTTGTAACTTTGAAAACCTGTTTTCAAAAACCTCAATTGCAATCCCTTTCCATCTTCTTCGAGTTTGCCTCCTTTTTAATTCGCTGTATTATTTATACCTTCGTTTAATGTTTTCAGCGGTTATTTTTATGTTTCACTCATTTTGGTGGGGATTTCCACTGTTTGAATTTTGACAAATTTCGTGACACAGCTCCTTAAAGTTATATATTACCAAGAGATTTTCAAATCAATTTCGCTCGCCAAGGAGCATGCGCTCTGTGGCCGATGTGAGCATTCAGATGATCCTTGGCGAATCAACATCATTGATAACAACGGTCGGTTTCATTCAGCTTTTCAACTTCATGTACAACCGTAGTGATACTTCCTCGGCGTCTAGTGGTTTTTGTTACCCAATTTTTCATTCGCGTCTCCATTGCTATTAGCGTCGATTTCGTTTTTAACTCGTTCTCGTTTTGGCTGCAGATGTTTTATTTAAATATCGCAGTGGTGCGCGTCTAGAGGAAGAAATGGCGGAAACATATGCTTATTGCCCTCATTTTGACAGCAGTGACATTGTGTTACTTTACCACTCACTTATTTGCTGTTGTGAAAGCTGTTGTGAAAGCTAATGTGGCTTCAAAAACGGAAAAGTTTGACGAGAAACGCCGTTAGGACTGCGCCCTTCGGACGCAAGAATAAATGGAGATATGCGCTAAGAAACGCATTCACAGACGTGTTTACGAGATCACACCATTCTATGCTATGTGACTTTGCCAGAAAACAAACATTAAATATCATTGTTCCTTTTTGTCAGTGCGTGAGGCCTGTTTTCTACTTTTGAAATGTTAAATTGAAGCTGCTTTTCCTGCCAAACGTAGCGTGAACCTATGGAATGAGCATGCCCTTGACTGGTGCTGATGCAAAGATTTGGAGGGTAACTCGAGCCAGATATAGCCACTAATGAGCTATAATGATTTACTTTTGCTTTGAGTAAAAATTGATTGAGTGGTGCTTTGAAATAATGGATAGGTGTTCTTAGTTCCAGTGTGATAATTATGGAGGATTGAATTTGGATATGAAGGAGAACACGGAGAGAAACACAGTTTAAGACATATGGCTATCTGTGACTCAAAATTGAGTTGGGTTCGTTTCACTACTGTCTTTATCCATGAGGATTGCACGAGCTTTACAGATCACCGGTCAGCGATGATGATGGCCACGTTTTTTTGAAGCTGTAGTTTGCGTTGCCTTTTTGTGTCGTTTGTGTCTTTAAATACTTTAGTTTTTTTCGTGTAAGAGTTCCTGTGTAAGAGTTCCTGTTGTTCATAAAGGCACTTAAAAAATATTATCTTGCTCCATATTGACTTGTGTGCCTGTGTGTGTGTGTGCGTGCGTGCGTGCGTGTTTGTGTTTTAATGAATAACAAAACTACAAAAGAATAAAGTCAATCTTGTTAAAGGGCCATGATTAGCTTTACTATAATGTGCCCTTCTCCATTCAAATTTTCTTCTTTTATTATCATTATTATTTACACGTAGTTTAAGCAACTTTGTACCAATTGATATTGTACAACTAATGTATTATTAATATTGTACTACTATTGTATTATTGTGCAACTAATGTATTATAGGATGGAGTAAAAAATAAAAATACAAAAATATCAGCCATTCCGCTTACTTGTCTGTTCGTGACAAGTTTTAAAACAATAGTATATTTTTAGAGTGTATTTTTCCATTGATTTTTTGTTCTGTTTTTTCCTCTTGCTTGAGAAAGGGTCGCCGTTAACAAGAGTTCTTCGATCAGAAAAACGCATGTGCGATATAAACAACTTCCTTTTCTTGGAGCTTCTAACAAATGACCTCAATATTCTTGGTTCTATGAATAGAGCCAGGAAAAATAATAGCTAGAAAACAAAGAAAAACTTCACAGGTTTTGCACACGGGGGAAAACCCCAACAACCTTATCTTAGAGCTTCTGACAAATGACGACAATGTTCTTGGTTCTATAAAGAGGTGAGATTTGAAGAACTTAAAATTCAGCCGAGACGAAGCAGTAAGGCAGTGAGGAGTATTTGATTTTCACTGAGATAGTTGATAAACTAATGGGAGCTGCTCCTTTCTCGCTCGAAGGCGTGTTCGCGTACATCTCGGAGACGTTCGCCGCTGGAGTGATTCAGTCTTACCAAGGACAAGTACTTCTAGAGGACGCTCCATTACTGCAACGCCACGATCCCTTGGAGGATTTCAAAAAGTTCAATCGCAATGATGAGAATGATGAGATTTTTCAAGAGTACGATCCTCCTTCAGGGGACGACAGCAAAATGGGATGGAAGAGATCTCGCCCGCCAACATGGCGACTGTCGCTTTGGAAAGCCATGAAGCATGTGTTTTGTATTCAAATTCTTGGCGGCGTTGCGTTGGGATCGCTTGCTACTGTAATACTGGTCCTAGATTTGAATACCGTCGCTCTCTGCTATGACATGCAGTCCAAAAACTGGACGGCGATACCTAAAAGAATTCAGGCGGTCATGGTGACAGCTGATACAACCGAAGCCTACTTGGTTCAACTGTGGTCGTTTCTCGTTGTGTTGACCATGTTTGGTTGGAGTTTGATAAAGGAACTCAATCTACTGTTTCTCAATCTTCTGGGAGCTTTCCTCGACACTTGTTACAGGCTTTATTTACAAGTTTACGGCATTTACCACAAGCCCTGGAGGTCATTTCCTCTGAACGGCCTGTTTGTTCTCTTGTTGTTGATGAACGGTTTGATCATTGGCAAAGACATAGCTAAGAAAAGCGAAACCGAAAGAAACAAAAGAATAAAGAAAGCGATCAAGGTATCGGCGATGCTGGTAGCTCAGTTTGCTTTTGGAATACCGATCACATATTGTCTCGTGTACGTCCTGATACCCTTGTATGGCGAAGTATCTGAAACCTACAGAGCGATTATAGCCGGGGCATTGCCTCTAGTTACTGCTATACCCAAGGTCATTGTACGCTTAGCGGCGCAAAGAATCGATTTCCTTCATCCAGGAGATTCGCACGTATTGTTAAGCGGACTCCACAGCACGACTGCCATAGTTTTTCGCCTTATGCAAGCGGAACTGACCAGCCTCCGACTTTTCATTCTCCTCAGCTTCGCGCATGGTGCAATAGACTTGCTGGAAAGGTTGACTATCGTTATTCGCGATTATTTTTGGTACTTTGTTTACAAGAAGCTCAAAAGAGACAGTGGTGAAACCATTTTAAGAGCAAATCAATTTCGCTCGCCGAGGAGTATGCGCTTTGTGGCCGATATGAGCATTCAGGTGATCCTCTGCGAATCAACATCATTGATAGCAGCGGTCGGTTTCATTCAGCTTTACAACTTCATGTACAACCGCAATGATGCTTCCTCGACGTCTATCACCCAATTTTTCATTCGCGTCTCCATTGCTATAAGCATCGATTTCTTTTTTAACTCGTTCTCGTTTTGGCTGCAGATGTCCTATTTAAATATCGCAGTGGTGCGCGTCTGGCGCAAGAAATGGCGGAAACATATGCTCGTTGCTTCTATTTTGACTGCAATGACACTGTGTTACTTTACATCTCGCTTGTTTGCTGTTGTTAAGGCTAACAGCGCTTCAGGAGTAAGAATAGATGATATCAGTTGCAAGGGTCCTTTCTCAAAGTTTTAAAGGGGCGTTGTCACGGTTGTCTAGTTCATTTTGTTATTGATGCCAGTTACGCTTGAACTCGAGAAATTACCCATGAATGACAGAATGACAGCTTCGTTTCAAGCAAAATGTCCCCCAAGCTTTATATCAAACGTTACAAAGAACAGAATGAACTTTGAAAAACGTTCTTATATATTTATTTGGTTTTTACACACTTTACATTAAACATAGAAAAATTTAATTTAAATTAATTTTGTGTCCTCTTTGGTTACTGCTTTTTGTTTCTTTTGCATTTAAGAATTTTCTAACTTTGAAAACCTGTTTTCAAAAACACCAGTTGCAGTCCGTTTCCATCTTCTTCAAGTTTGTCCATCCATGTGTTATTTATACCTTCGTTTAACGTTTTTAGCGGTTATTTTTATGCTTCACTCATTTTGGTGGGGATTTCCACTGTTTGAATTTTGATAAATTTCGTGACACAGCTCCTGAAAGTCCAATATATCAAGAGATTTTCAAATCAATTTCGCTCGCCAAGGAGCATGCGCTTTGTGGCCGATGTGTGCAGTTAGATGCATCAACGTCATTGATAGTAGCGGTCGGTTTCATTCTGCTTTACAACTTCATGTACAACCGTAGTGATGCTTCCTCGGCGTCTAGTGGTTTTTGTTACCCAATTTTTCATTCGCGTCTCCATTGCTATTAGCGTCGATTTCGTTTTTAACTCGTTCTCGTCCTATTTAAATATCGCAGTGATGCGCGTCTAGAGGAAGAAATGGCGGAAACATATGCTTATTGCTCTCATTTTGACAGCAGTGACACTGTGTTACTTTACCACTCACTTATTTGCTGTTGTGAAAGAAAAAAACACTTCAGGAGTTATAATAGATGATTTTAGTGGTAAAGGGCTTTTCTCAAAGTTTTAAGTGATATACTTTTGAAGGATTTTTCATGCTACACCCAGACAGTGTGACAGAGTAAATGCTGCTCAATCTCATTCATTTGAAAGGTCACACTTGGATTAAAAGCTCGAAATTCATGTAGAGTTGAATGGATTAAGTTTGAGTCAGTGTGAGAGAGTATTTATTCAGTTGAAATGTTTACCATAAAGAAAATAGAGAACACATTGGGCGCAGGATGTTACTGGAGGGAAAACTAAATAGTTTTCAGAAAGTCGAGGGCGTGCGAATGATCACAAACGCGAGGATATCATCTAAAAAACGCCGGATGTCATAATGTGTCGTTCACTTTCTCTACTTGATATAAAAGGCTAAATAATATTTTTTTGTTTCTCTAGGGGTAAAATCGTAAAAAAAAAACATTTTTTCATAGAAGCGGGGATGTCTCTCTTTTAGATTAAACACAGGAAATATTGATCTTTTCTTTGTTGTTGTTTTGTCATTTCAGTGCCAAATATGGCGATGGGAAACGAAACGCCGTATGTATAGGCATGACTTTATTCACAGGCTTTGAATTCAGAACCACCTTTTTCTGCTTACTAGACAACATCATGAGAAGGTTCTGCCAATACTAGCGTCATAAGAAGTTTGAAGTGCGTCCGACGGGAAAGGGGATTATATCAGAGAGGTGAACTCAATGCAAAATTTCACTTCATAATCATTGACGTGATTTTGAGTGGCTGACTGTTAGAAAGCCCCTGAGAAAGGAATTGTGCGGGGGAGGAGCGGGGGGCAGATAATTTGGCTTCAAAAACGGAAAAGTTTGACGAGAAACGCCGTTAGGACTGCGCCCTTCGGACGCAAGAATAAATGGAGATCTGCGTTAAGAAGCGCATTCACAGACGTGTTTACGAGATCACACCACGCTATGCTTTGCGACTTTGCCAGAAAACAAACATTAAATATCATTGTTCCTTTTGTTCAATGCATGAGGCCTCTTTTCTAATTTTGAAATGTTAAATTGAAGCTGCTTTTCCTGCCAAACGTAGCGTGAACCTATGGAATGAGCATGCCCTTGACTGGTGTTGATCCAAAGATTGGAAGGGTAACTCGAGCCAGATATAGCCACTAATGAGCTATAATGATTTACTTTTGCTTTGAGTAAAAATTGATTGAGTGGTGCTTTGAAATAATGGATAGGTGTTCTTAGCTCGAATGTGATAATTATCAGGGATTGAATTTGGATATGAAGGAGAGCGCGGAGAGAAACACAGTTTAAGATATGTGGCTATCTATCCATATGGCTTGAATCAAACTTGAGTTGGGTTCGTTTTACTACTGTTTTCATCCATGAGAATCGCACGAGCTTTGCAGGTCAGCCATTCCGGTTACTTGTCTGTTCGTGACAAGTTTTAAGACAATAGTATATTTTTAGAATGTATTTTTCCATTGATCTTTTGTTCTGTTTTTCCCTCTTGCTTGAGAAAAGGTCGCCGTTAACAACAGTTCTTCGATCAGAAAAACAGAATCTAGACACGCACGTGCTTAACAGGCTCATCCCAGTTACCTGTCTGTTTGTGGCAAGTTCCAAGATAATGGTATATTTTTAGAACGCAGTTTTACATTTTTGTTTCGTTCGTTTTTTCTCTTTCTTGAGAAAAGGTACTGTTAACAAGAATTGGTCTATCAAAACAACAGATTCTAGAAACTTTTGCAAAACAGGTACCCTTGGTTTTGTTAAGCAAACACCTTACCTTGGTTTGTACGACTTGATAAAGAGCTGATTTGGTTTGTTGAGATATAATATTATTAAAAAATGGGAAGTGCTTTATCCTTGTTCGAAGGCGTCGTTGTTTACATGGTGGAGACATTTACCGCTGGAGTTATTCAGTCCTGTCAGGGACAGGAACAACACAACGTATCGTTATTGCAAGACCAAAATCCCCTGGAGGATTTTAGAACATTTGATCGAAACGACGAGATTTTTCAAGAATATGACCCACCTCCTGGGGACGACAGCAAAATGGGATGGAAAAGATCTCGTCCTACCCGGCTAATGTCGCTATGGAAGGCCATGAATTGCGCATTTTGCATTCAGATTCTTGGCGGCGTTACGTTGGGGTCGCTTGCAATTTTAATACTGATTATAAATTTTAACACTGTAGATCTTTGCTATGATCTGCAACGAAGCAACTGGACATCGCTTCCTAAGAGATATCAGTTAATTATACTGACAGTTGCTACCTCAGAAGCCTACGTGATACAGCTTTGGACTTTTCTTGTTGTGTTAACAATGTTTGACTGGAGTTTAATAAAGAAACTCAATCTATTGACACTGAATCTTCTGTGCGCGTTCTTGGACACATGTTACAGGCTCTATTTACAGGTGTACGGCGTGTATAGGAGTCCTTGGATGCCTTACCCGCTTAACGGCCTCTTTGTTTTTGTGTTGGTGATGAACGGTTTTCTCATTGGCAGGGAAATAGCGAACAACAGCGAAACCGAAAGGAAAACAAGAATGAAAAAAGCGATTAAGGTATCAGTAATACTGTTCTCTCAGTTTGCATTTGGGCTTCCGATCACTCTAAGTGTCGTGCGTATCCTAATACCCTTGTATCGCAAAGAATCTGAAATCAACAGAGCGATTATAGCCGGGGCTTTGCCTCTAGTAACTGCTATACCAAAGGTCATTGTACGCTTGGCGGCGCAAAGAATCGGTTTCCTTCATCCAGGAGACGCGCACGTGCTGTTAATCGTACTCTTCAGCGTTTCCACCATCGTTTTTCGCGTTATGCAAGCGGAACTGAAGACCCTTAAACTTTACATTATTCTCAGCTTCGCGCATGGTGCAATAGACTTGCTGGAAAGATTGACCATCGTTATTCGCGATTATGTTTGGTACTTCATTTACAAGAAGCTCAAAAGAGACAAGAGAAAGACTATTTTGAAAGCAAATCAATTTCGCTCGGCGAGGAGCATGCGCTTTGTGGCCGATATGAGCATTCAGATGATCTTAGGCGAATCCACGTCATTGATAGCAGCGGTCGGTGTCATCCAGCTTTACAACTTCTTGTATAAGGGTAAAGATACTTCGTCCGAAATCACCGAATTTTTTAAGCGCGTCTCCATTGCTCTTAGCATCGACTTTGCTTTTAATTCTTTATCGTTTTGGCTCCAGATGTCGTATATGAATGTTGCCGTGGTTCGCGTTTGGAGGAAGAAGTGGCGGAAACACATGTTCATTGCTTTTATTTTGATTACCGTGACAATGTTTTATTTTTCTGGTGACTTTTTTGTTCTTGTGAGAGCCAAAAACGGTTCAAAAGCCACGAATTGCACGGAGCCGTTCTCAAAGTTTTGAACATAAGGCTGATTTAGCAACAGAACTGGAACGTGACGGGAAAGCGCCCGGAAAGGACTAAACTCGACTTCCGGTGCCCAATTTGCCGCCCTGGCATTGGTAAAGCCAGTTGCTTGATTTGCTCACGCTGTCGTCAACTGACGTTCCCGTTCTGTTGCTAAATCAGCCTATAGTTAGTGTAGGAGACCGGTTATGAAAAGTGGCAAACATCACGCCGTGGATTCCGGTCTCCAGCTGGTACTGGTTTCCGGAATCTCTCTCAGTGGAACTTGGATTCCCTTCATTAGTGGTATTCCGGATTCCAAAGCTCGGCATCCCGGATTCAACAAGCAAACATTTCTTGGATTCCGGAATCCTTAAAAATTAGAGAAATTTGTGTGTGTAATCAAATGGTGACGAGTGAAATTAGGGAATAATTTCACGCACGTTTTGTCCAAATTCTTTTAATTTCCCGAGCCTTTAGACAAGGGAAATTATTAGAATTTGGACAAAACGCAAGTGAAATTATTCCCTAATTTCACGAGTATACCATTTGATTACCTATTAATATCATGGGTGACGAATTACGTTAGCAATCTTGGATTTTTGACATGTTTATCCTGGATCGTATCGATCGAAAGCTCCTGCACTCTCACGAACGTTTAGAGCTTAAATTTGGCTTAGGTTCAGAGTTTTTCGACAAAATACCTGTTAGAATCCTTCTTGATGTGCTCTTTTGTGTGTTCAGGTTTTCTAAAGCGTCTTTTTGTGCCCTGACATCTTCATTCATGACATTTTAAAACTTAAGATAAGAGTTTTGCTTATTTTAAGCTTTTTTGTTCATTTGAGTGCCGGCATAAGCAGTACACTTTTTTACAGTGTTTGCTGCGATATCAATCACGTGAAACAGTGTTTCCTCCGAAGTACAACATGAGACACGGTATTTTCTCTGATATCAAACACGAGACACAGTATTTCCTCCGATATCAAACACGAGACACAGTATTTCCTCCGGCATCAAACACGAGACACAAGTGTTTCCATTGATATCAAACACGAGTCACAATTGTTTCACCGATATCAAACACGCGCGGTATAGTGTTTCCTCCTTCATCCAAACAGCAACAACTGGGTTGAAATCAAGGGGTGCCGTCGAGATTTTTTTAAAACTTCCTTAAGGAATTTAGACATAGCTTTTGAGAAATTTAGATATAGCTTCTAAAATTATGAATAATTCTTGAGAAAAATTTAAAGCATTCAAGTTCGCGAATTAAATGGTAATCAAGATCCAATTTCTAAACCTTCTCTAAGGAAGTGATTTCCCTTGTTTTCTCTTCATGAAATGCTAAAAGCAAGCGAGAATGAATAAACGATCAGAGGAGTTGGATCAAGGTGTTTTTAACCTGAAAAAGCACAAAACGGGGAGTTTTTGGGCGGCTTGAAAAGCTACCGTTGAAGACGAGAAGATCTTTTCATTTTACGAATAATCCTTTTTTTTTTCTGAGAAAACCGGAGCTAAAAGCAGAACCGTGTTTCATCAGATTTAGAAACTAATGAACGAAACATATACTTTCTTTGGTATTTACTCTGTGAATTGTGTATGTGTTTTTGAAGAAGTGTTAGTTTTGGATGTATCTTGTTGGAGTGCTTTTAAGAAGAGTACTTAGTTAATTACAACTGAGGTGCTCTGATGTCAAGAATATTTGGACATTATCATCAAGAACATGAAAGCAGTGTCAGTTTGAAAGTTTCATTGATATCGGTATGAATGTATTGTTTTTATGGAGAGTGTTTAATAGATATTGCCTGCAATGTGCTTATTTTTAATAAGTGAGGTAAAGTATTACGTAAAGCATTTAGATAAAAATGTCTTCTTTGTGTTGAACAAGGTTGTAGAAATCGTGTTCAGTAAAATGAAATTACCTCGTAGTATATTTTTCTTCCTTCCTCGTTTTCTATCTCCTTTTCTTAGTCTCGTAGCAGGTACATTGCGCGTTGCATGAGATTAAAAGCCGAGGGGACTGAAGCGTGCACTTTTTTTTTATTCAAATGTAATTTATTATCATAGAATGGTAAAACCTTTCTGTATTTACACCCTCAGGTTATCAGAGGGTGGTTAACCTTTTTTGAGTACGGGTGATCTTGTAGTTATTGCTGGTTTTGTTATTTACGACCTTTTGTGCCTTGTAGTGCGGAAAGAATTGGAGTTCTGGTATGTACCGTTAATGTCTGCTTAGACTGTAAATGACAAATTGAAACCTAAGCTTCCGAGGACACTTGATGCAACGTTAATCCTTCCTACGATTATACTCACATGGACTCGTGACCAAGGGAGGATTGTGTGACCTCTGCTTTTAAATTATATAGAATATGCTTCGTAAAGAACGAGTACCACAAAGTTTCATCACGAAAATGGGATCGGTATATTCACCAAGTCAGCTTTTCGTTGTAAGCATTAATGTGGCCATATGCTTTGTTTAACTTTATTTAAAAAAACACAATAAAAGATCCTTTTTGAATTTTATGATTTCCCGGAATTGTTTACTTTTGTTACTGTCAAAAAGTACAGGTCATTCTTGTCGACTACTGGTTCGTATCGCGTTTCAAATAATTCGTATTTTTTAAGGATTTCGATTACTCGAGCCGCCGTACTATTTGAAAACAAAAATGTACGTACATATCCATTGGTCTTAAACTCTTCTCCTCGCTACCTTGAAGGGAAAAAAACTTTTAAAACGTCAAAAATCCTAAATTTATGCGCATAACTCTTTCCGAGAATTGATCGATCACGCAGAACAGACGTTCAGTCAAATGGCGAGTGTTCTATATAAGTAAACAACACACAGCAATGCGATTTCAGTTTCAGGAACTCAAAAGCCAGCTTGGAAGCAGAGGAGCACTTAGAAGTTTTCGTTATTCACTTGAGGGAATTATAAGCAATGGCAGCGACTCCATTCTCGCTCGAAGGCTTGTTTTTGTACATCTCGGAGACGTTCACCGCTGGGGTGATTCAGTCTTATCAAGGTCAACAACAACTCAATACACCGTTATTACATGACCAAGACCCGCTGGAGGATTTTAAAAAGTTTAATCGAAACGACGAGATTTTTCAAGAATATGACCCTCCTCCTGGGGACGACAGCAAAATGGGATGGAAAAGATCTCGTCCAACACGCCTAATGTCGCTATGGAAAGGCATGAAGTATGCATTTCACATTCAGTTTCTTGGAGGCGTTGCGTTGGGGTCTCTCGCCTTTTCAATACTTATTTTGAATTTAAACACTATAGATATTTGCTTTGATGTGCAATACCCTCACTGGACGGCGGTTTCCAAGAGATATCAGAGAATGATAGTAACAGTTTCTATAATAGAATCCTTCGTGATTCAGCTGTGGACTTTTCTTGTTGTGTTAACAATGTTTGAGTGGCGTTTGATAAAGAAACTCAATCTGCTGACATTGAATCTTCTGGGCGCGCTGTTGGACCCGTGTATCAGGCTGTTTGCTCGCTTATACGGCGTGTTCAGAAAGCCTTGGATGTCGTACCCGTGTAACGGTCTCTTTGTTCTCATATTAGTGACAAACAGTTTAATCATAGGCAGAGAAATAGCAAAGAACAGCGAAACGGAAAGGAACAAAAGAATTAAAAAAACGATCCAGGTATTGGCCATGCTGATAGCTCAGTTTGCCTTTGGAATCCCGATCACATTTGGTCTCGTGTACGTTCTGATACCTTTGTATGGCGAAGCATCTGAAACCTACAGAGCGGTCATAGCCGGAGCAGTGCCTCTAGCAACTGCTATTCCAAAGGTCATTGTACGTTTGGCGGCGCAAAGAATCGATTTTCTTCATCCAGGTGATTCGCACGTGCTGTTAATCGTACTCTACAGCGCGTCCGCCATCGTTTTTCGCGTTATGCAAGCGGAACTCAACAGCCTTGAACTTTACATCATTCTCAGCTTCGCGCATGGTGCGATAGACTTGCTGGAAAGATTGACTATCGTTATTCGCGATTATGTTTGGTACTTCATTTACAAGAAGCTCAAAAGAGACGGGAGAGAATTAATTTTGAAAGCAAATCAGTTTCGCTCGCCAAGGAGCATGCGCTTTGTGGCCGATATGAGCATTCAGATGATCTTGGGCGAATCCACGTCACTCATAGCAGCGGTCGGTTTCCTTCAGCTTTACAACGTCATGTATAACGGTAGAGATACTTTGTCAGGAATAAATGAATTTTTGATTCGTGTCTCCATTGCTCTTAGCATCGACTTTGCCTTTAATTCTTTATCGTTTTGGCTGCAGATGTCCTATTTAAATATCGCAGTGGTGCGCGTCTGGAGAAAGAAATGGCGGAAACACATGCTCATTGGTTTCATTGTCACTGCCTTGACTATGCTTTATTTTACCAGTCGCTTGTTATCTATTGTGAGTGCCAACAACTCGTCAAATGGCGCAATAAACAATTCCAATTGTTCGGAGCGCATCTTACAGTCTTAAAGGGTTAATGTCACAAGGATACCCATACACGAGGATGTTCCGAGAATACTCAAAGTTACCCATATACACAAAACGCTCCTTTAGAGTTATAAAGAAAATCAAACAAATTTCATCAGGAAGCGTTAACCGTTTTGGGGATTTTTGCAGGCATAGCTTTAAAACTTGGCCCAATTTTTTCAAGTTTCTACCTATGTCCATCCTTTCCTTCAGTAACAGTAGACGACAGGAAACAGTTTCAATGCCTACATATAGTCTTAAAAAACAAATCTGGAGCATTTATTCTTGGAATTCAAATGATGCCAAGACACGTCTTAGCTTTTTTGAAAAATTACAAATAGTGCGGCGACATAGCCTCTAAACCTGAGACAATTTAGTTATCTTTTATTAGTGTTTGGGCTTATGGTATCGTTGTTTTGGGTTATAACATTTTATTACTATAGTTTATACATTAGAGCGGTTTTCACTTGACTGTCGTAAAACCAAAACCAAAGTAAATACACTAGCTAACCAAAGGGCGTAGTAAAACCAAAACCAAACCAATTCCTCAATTACTTTCGACAGTCAAGTGAAAACCGCTCTATCCTGTCGTCTTGTACTTACTAGTACTTACTGGTAGATAATACGTCGAACAGTATTTAACAATCTACCAGAAACTATTAGAAACTGTAAAGATTACAGAACCTTTTTAAGACTTTCATGGAATTTTTTAAGTAACAGAGTACAGAGTGATTAGTTAGTTTTACTGTAATTTCGATTCTGTTAATCCTGCTTCTACTTTTAATTGTATATTGCATAATTTGTAAATACATAATTTGATTTATTTTTTAATTGTAATTGATCTAATTTAACAGGGAAGAGCCACCCAGTGGATCTGTTAATAAACCATTATTATTATTATTATTATTATTATTATTATTATTATTATTATTACTTCCTTACTTACTTACGTACTTACTTAAGTCGGATTTCTGTAGATGCGTTCGATTTGTTCGATATTTGTCTGATGTGTTTTCCGCGAAGATTCGTTATGTTTAACAGTGATCGGCCGAAGACTACAGTAGCTGTTACCATCAGTATGCACGTACTCGCTCGAATACCTTGTTTTGTCAGTGAATAAGGAACTACTCATCATGAATTGAATTTCGAAATAGAAATCCTAGCCACAGAAACTGCTCAAATTTTATCCGTGCTGTAACCGTTTTGTTTACAAGAGCACCAATGATGGGGCGGAAACAGTCAGAAGGCGAACGTGATCTTGGGTGTCCTGTTGTATCCTTTCCTACAAACTGTGTGACCACCACTACGAACTAACGCCACGTTCTATTGGTCTATTAGGTGACCCGATTTATTATGGAAGAGGTGCAACCAGCTTTAGAGCCGTTTAAATCACAACTGGATAGCAAGTCTTCCATTGATGTGTAGGTTGGTATTTACGAGAGACCTGAAGTTATACGTGGGTAATTAATCAAAAAGGAGGCAAGATCTCAAACCAAGAAATATTTCAAAAACAAGTACGTTGAACTTAAACAAACATATATGGAACTTTCAAAGAACGCCGATTACTCAAATATCTCAGAAGTGTTTTGAATTTAACAATAACCACCTTTAGATTTGACAACGAAATCGAGTTACGAGTGCTTCTTTGAAATTTCAAGCTCAGTGCATCCCGCGAACCATAACTCTTTCGTGTTGCTAACTAATACACAAATCACCCCAGCCTGTGAGCAAGCTCTCCATATCGTGCAAATCAAATGCGCGAGAGGAGACACGCGACTCGCTCGCGTGCCCTCGCGTGGCTCGCTTCGCTCGCCCAGATAGGAGAGCTTGCTCGAAGGCTAAAATCACCCTGCCAGCAGAGCTTTTCTACTACTTGCACGATTTTGCCGAAGTCGAGAAGGTCTCTGCGTGAATCGTGTTAAATCTTTGCTGAAGATGCGCGGTTTGTTGCTAGGATACAGTTTCGAACCCAGTTCTAATAGCCGTGCGCTTGGTTCAGCGGGCTCAATTGAGACCACCCTTTTTTCAATAAACGGATACTTGCACTGGAAAAACCAGTTTGTCGAGAGAAGACAAGATTGACTAGTCTAGAACTTCGGGCTGCGGCGACTTCAAAGACTTGGAGAGATTCAGGCAGAACCTCCTTTTGTCCTCGATCAAGCTCTGCTCGAGGGGTACACGTAAATAAGCGCCAGGAATAAGATTGGTGTGATAAGTTATTAGGGAAGGATACACGTGTTCTTTTCTCTTTTTTGTCTTCCTTTCTTAGTTTTTTAACACGTCAAAGCTTATTGGACTTTATTCAGGGTTCGCACAGAGTCTTGAATTCTTGAAAAAGTCTTGAAATTTGCTCAGACCTGGAACAAATCTGGAAAATAGAGATTAAGTCTGGAAAAAAACTTGTAAACAGTCTTGAGGTTTTTTTTAAACTACAAAAAATGCTTTGTAAGTGAATTTTTCTCGTTTTGGTTAAATCTTATTCAATCTTCCCCGTATGTTTGCAGCGCACCAAGAAAAAGCTTTGTTCCTGCCTTTTTTAAGGTCTCTGTTGATCATCTATTTGATAAGCGTGAGTTTGGTAGAAAAAACTATTGTTTTGAAGAAAAATTCTGGAAAAAGTCTTGAATTTTGGATCCACAAATTTGTACGAACCATTTTTATTAATAACAGACTGAAAGCAAACGTAGTTTCATTTGCTCTGAAGCACAATTTATTTGCGCAGTTTGATGATAACGTAACTTAGTACTAGTAAATTAATAAAAGCTGCGTTTATACAAACGACAAGTTAACTGCTGAGTTATTCTGTGTAAAATTTTAATTACAGCCACTGGGGATAATAGTGGTAAAGATGATAGACGTTCAACTCTGTCTAAGACAGCATTATTGGACCAATGCTAATTTTCAGTCCTAGATAGTGTCCCGACCTTGCGAGTTGAAGAAAATAAGAAGATTTAGCAAAGACAACGCGACTTCTCATAAGAACACAAAAGCGTGCAAAGGACTAAACACGACTTCCAGTTTGCCGATCTGCCATTGGTCAACTCGGTTATAGATCTGCGCGCGCCTACTACGTCACTGTCTTCACGCTGCCTTTGCTTAATTGCTTGGCCTCAGTTCAAACGTTGCATAGCACTTTCCAGTGGATAAAACACAATCCAGCGGGCAAGTGTTTGGAAAACCCTTTGCGCCATGTACTGGATAGAGAGCTATCCAGTGGATAGCCTTATCCAGCTTTTGAGCTACTTGGACCTGTTGTCTAAAGACAAGAGACCGTAAAGGTCTTTATAAAGGTCTTTATGGTCTCTAGCCTGCGAAAACATCCGTTTTTCCTCGCTCTTTGCCGCTGTGGACGTCTCGCGCGAAGGAACGTCTGCGACTCAGCGACAGAAATTCCATACTGATGACGTAAAATCTGTCCGGAATTCGGTCAGAAGCGCTGATTGGTCGACGGAGTAGTTACATTGTTTTAGTCATTGTTTACGAATGACAGACAAAAGACAAAAGGCCACAAAGGTCAATGTAGACGCGAAGAATCTATAACAAAACAGTCAATACTTGTGGAATATAGACTTCACTAGAAGAAGTATTTGAGTTTTGCTGGAGCTCGTTGGCAGATGAACACAACACTTTACCAAAACCGGGTCAAAACTGACCAGAAGACATATAAAAGTGGACAAATTTATATTTGGAGCCCCATGACTACCGGATTTATTATGTAAACATTGATTTTCGTCATCAGTATATGGAATTTCTGCCGCTGAGTCGCAGACGTTCCTCCGCGCGAAACGTCTCCAGCGGCGAAGAGCGAGGAGAAACGGATGTTTTCGCAGGCTATATGGTCTCTTGCTAAAGAACAACAGGAACCAACACTCATTGTCATTTTTAAGAAGATGACTGTGAAATTAATGGG
The DNA here is from genome assembly GCA_964035525.1 of Porites cylindrica. Lineage (NCBI taxonomy): Eukaryota > Metazoa > Cnidaria > Anthozoa > Scleractinia > Poritidae > Porites > Porites cylindrica. The sequence continues at coordinate 6,336,225 of OZ037780.1, read as the reverse complement.
TCTGTTAAATAGATCTGACCGTATTTTTACAGTACTAGTCACGTTCATGTGTCTTGATCATTGCTTTCCTCCTCTTCTGGTATGGTCGTGTTGGATTCTGTTGCTTCTTTGTCGCACTTGAAGAAGTCTACAAACTCCTCCCAGGAGAGTTGTCCATCTGCATTTTTGTCAAACATGCTGATAAGTTCTTCTGCCTCCTCTCGGCTCAGTTTCTCTCCGCTGTTGCAAACCACGTAAAGTAGCTCATCTGGGGATATGTAACCGTTGCCATCACGGTCGAACTTCCTGAAAAAAAAAAATGCGTCATTGTCAATTAATTTGCAATCTCATACCTAGAGTCCTCGGGCTATTTGGTCTGCGAGTGGTCGCCAGTAGGGTAGGTACTTCATATATGATTGCTACAGCGTACCGAGATATAGAGAATCTATATCTCGGTACACTGTAGGAATCATATATGAAGTACCTACCACCAGGTGAAGACCACCCGCTGGCCAAAAAGCCCGAGGTTTCTGGGTACGGAATTGATCAGTTTCGTACTTGAAGATTTCTCTGCTAAGAAGGTGGGGCACCCTGTGAATAGGTTTGTAATATCAAGGAGTAAAAGACTGTTTACAGCCTCCTTAGTTTCTCAAAGCAAACTGTAACGAACGCGATACGAGTATGAAGTGCGATAGCAAGCAATCTCGTCTCCAGAGCTTTCGTTACCCTTGTCCCGTGGAAGGTGCTTGTTGCTGATGACCAAAAGTACAGTGACCTCTTGGAACGAGATCAGAGAGCTTACTAAAAATGACGACGGCGACAGGAACAAGAACGGCGAAAAAGCAATAGGTTTAAAATAAAAACAACAACTCTGCGTCACGCTTTTTTGTTTACCGTCGCAGCACGAGGACGGCGTGAAACGTCCTAATTTTACGGCGTTTTGTTGTGAACGGCAACACAAGACAACTTCCTTCTTTTCCTTTACCATTTGACGAATTGGACGAGACGGAGTAAGCGCGATCACTGATAAAGTTTAAAGCAGCGTGCATTCAGTTTTTAAATGACGTTTTCGTAGGCCTCACTGTCGTTGTTGCTCAAGCTCCCTGTCTATTGGAGAAAGACTGCGAGAGATGGGAGCAGAGAGAAAAGCGAGAAGCACTGTTTCAGTTAGCCTCCGAGCAAGCTTTCTTGATTCGGCGCGACGGTCATTAGTGCTGTCATCGAATTTAAAGCAAGGAAACTGTAAAGAGTGATTTACTGAAAATTTTGTCTGCAGGCTTCTCTAACAACTGGCCCTTAGTCTGGGGTTGTTAACTTACAAAGTTTCGATGGCAGTAACGGCACGCGCCTTAAGATAGCTGCTTTTTCGAACCTTTGCTAGCTGCACTCTTGGCCGTTATCATAGCCTCCCTCTATCAACATAAGTAAATATAACAAGTAAACTAAAAGCCTTAACAAATCTGAACCCTTTTTTCACTTAATTTACGAACTAAAAAGACTGTCCGTGAATTGCAAAACCTTTGATTTCAGATGCGATATACGTCTAAACATAGAAATTGGAAGTTTTAAACCTTCACTTTGAAAAACGAAACAGCAGCCATTGTGTTGGTTATACGCTGGTGATCTCTAGTCAGTGCCGAAATTTTCCCCAGTGGCCAAAGTGCCTTTCGGTTTATATCGTTAAATGCGTAGAATGAGACAAAAACCGACAACCATAAAATTCGATCTCAAAGAAGCTCAAAGCCTTGAGTATATTTAATATAATTAGAATTTCGCTGTATATTTGCATAGATTGGCAAGTTCACTGTCTATAGATTATTTTTCTCAAGCTCTTCTTTGGACAGAGTTATCAATTAACACATTAATAATTTACAATTCAAAGGAACTTGCAGGCAGGTGGAAAATGACAAATCAGATATTTGGCCGAGCCTCAGGACGAAAACAACTCTCTCACATTGGATATTCGCTCAAGGCTCATTTTAGTTTGAAATATGTATCATAAATACCACCGCGAAAAAAAAATTCATTTTCATTTCTTTTAGTTTTTATTAGAAGTTGCAATTTCCTTAATGTCTAACGGAAACAGCTTTTTACCGAAGACCTTTCTAAGGATACGTGCACGAGGCGAGCGAAATATCGTCAGAGCTAAACTTTATTTCATCCTCAGATGAAAGAGGTTTCATGCAAAAATGGCTAAACCTAGAGTACAAAGCGAGAGTTTCTAACATATATTTGAAGCATTTTGGTCGTTTTTCTAGTTAGCGTTCACATTCTATTCATGCCAGTTAATTTGCAAAGCCGAACAAAGGTGTTAAAACGCTAGCCCGAAAATTAACGCCTAACGAAAACTTAGAGCTGATCGGTTGAGAGTTTAGCTTATATGTCTGTGGTTCGCCGTTAAAAGGTACCAAACTGTGGCGATGTCCAAGTGTTAATATTATGTATGGATTCAACGAAATAAAACACACAAACTCAAAAAAGCAGACATAAACATCTGACTTTATCCTCACAGGTGAAAGTAGTAATTTTGCATAGAAAATTTATTCGTATTTGTTTTAAATTTTTTTCGTTGCTTAGCAAAAGTGTATATTTGTCACACGAGTGAGTGCAATATAAAGTGGCGATAAATGTTAAAAGGAAGTGGCAAAAAGAGAAAAAACTCGAAGAATATCACATTTTTCTGACCTAGCGTGAAATTTGTTTAATTTACTAATCCAACGTTTATTTCAATCGTGCCATTAGAAAGAGAAATCTTTATGGATATTAGAAAGACAAAAAAATAATAATTTGAGGACACGGTCATAAATTTCCAGATATGTTATAAGTTTTAATATTTTAAGTGTTGAAACTACAGCGTTTGCATTCTCAAATTTAACCTGAAAGTTCGTGCAAGGCTATGTCTACTCAGCTTGGTGGGTGAAATTAATATGTTGACCACCGCGACAGAAATAACTTATCTCGATTCATTATTCCGAATTTCCTTGAGGCTTTTTCTTGCGTGTATATTTTTTTTTCTTCGAATGTTTTAATTTCGATTCCTCTGCCGCCGACAAGAATAATCTTTTATCAAAAAGCTGCAAGAGAGGCTGAATTTGAATCTGAAATGGGTTATGGAAGAATAACCTTTTTATAGTCACATCTTGAAGTCTGCGGCTTAATTCTCGATTACTTTGCAAATTTTAATGAGGCATGGCTAATTTTAGTTCGATAATTCGACTGCAGCGAAGAGACGAATAAGCAGAACAAAAAAATAGTCTGAAAAGTAAGATGTATTGCATTAGCAGTCATTTCTCCTTTAGAAAAAACTGAAAAGAACCTAGCAGAATTGTTACTTGAAAAACTATGGGAAAAGGCTGGAGGAAGCAGCCTTTAAGTGCCTTTTAGTTGTCAGATGGATTTATTTAGGGAAGTGGACTTTATTTATAGTCATCGGTCAAAGACACATGCTAGCTAGTGGTCGTGTTTTTGCTTTTAGTTTTTCATCATGGGAGACAATTTATTCAAAATATTCATGATCTTTTGCTAGTTATCAATACAATCTTCCTGACAAACTAAACATTATGCAGAGCACAAATTCAAAGAGTTGCAAGATATTGAATAAAGGTGGGTAAAAGCAGAAATTATGGCGCACTTACTTGAACGCCTCGCGGAGAGATTCATCAGCGTCCTCCTTCCTCGTATCTTCAAACTTCTCCATCATGACCATGAATTCATCGAAATTAATTTTATCCTTCTCCTCCTTATTGGCCGCCTTAAGAACTTGATCGACATGACTGCTGGTCGGGTTGTAGCCAAGGGATCGCACCGCCGTTGGAAAATCAACGAAGCTTATTTCGCCAGTGCGGTTGAGATCAAACACGTCGAAAGCGCGCCTTAAAGACTGTGCGTCTGGCGATGAAGCCGCGGCCATGTTTAAGCGCAACTCGGTTACTGAAATATTCTCTCGCTGTAAGTTGAGCTCTAAGAGGCAAGCGCAAAAAGCCCACGAAACCAGCTGGACCTCAGGCCTTGTAATTCATGGCTGACAACGTTTAGAATACATAATTTCCCTCCTGAAAATCCAGCCAGATGATTGGCTCTTTACTGCGTCCCAACCGCTTTGAAAACGCTTTTGGATCTGTAACAGTGAAGGGCGGAAAGATCTGGTGACGAATTTGCAAGGTGGAGAATAATTATATACTCTTGATTTGCATAAGATCACTAAAAATAAAACAGACTGACATCTACGATATTCCAAAGGCGAGTGAGATTCTAGTGAATAACAGCTTTGTCACGATTAAAAATAGCTTTTTGCATTTACCATTTTAACTTGTCACGTATAATAAGTACTAATTGGGAAGAATTTAGCATAAGCAAACAAAGTTTCATTTCGTCGCCATTCAGATTTAGGTAACTGGAGCTGAATGTTTAGAATTTAAGCCAAAACATTTCTTTGTAAGAATATTCGGCCTTAAGAGTGATCATTTATCCCATTTGCTCACTCCGTAAGTTGAAGTTTGCCGTTTCTGTGGCGTTGGTCGTTGAACAGAAGCATCCCCCCCTTTTAATTGAGACTAAATTAAACTTTGTATGGTAGGACCTCGATGTAACGAACCCCTGTATAACGAAGTCCTCGGTATAACGAAGTCCTCGACATAACGAACCCCTATATAACGAAGTCCTCGGTGTAACGAACGATTTTCTTTACCCCAATAATAAAATATATGGAAGTGAACCTCCATGTAACGAAACCTCGTTATAGCGAACAGATTTTGCAAGCCCCTTGTCCCTTCGTTATATCGAGGTTCCACTGCACTTGATGATGAAACCATTTGGCTCGTGATTTTATCAAACTTTAGATAAAAAGATTTGTAGTGGAGCTGATCACTGAGCTGTCGCGACAATGAAGAAAATAATGGCGAGGTTGAAACTATACAGGATTCTTGGTTTGGAACCACGTGAAAAGGCGGACGTGTTGGGGGTCGATACAATAAAATTTTTTTTCGAAGAATTTACATGAAAATGGAGTTTAGTTTCCAGAGGAGAGAAATGCTTTTGTTTTTGACCACCAATGTGGCAGCCTTTACGTCCTCTGAAACTTTTTCGCTCTTAGACCAAGTCACCCAGCTACTTGAAGGTAGGGAAAAGAATAATAATGATAATAATAATAATAAAAATAGTAATAATAAATTCGTATGTTATACTCCTGGAATAAGGTAGACATCAAATTTGGCAGGAGCCAGAAGCAGGAGCTGGTATAGGAGATATTTTGTGGAAATAAATATTGTAAATCCCATATGGGCTATTTGCTTCGCTAATTTAAATCTTTGACTTTTATTTATTTGGTTTAATTTTTTTTCCGACTTCAGTAGAGGCTCTTTCAGACAAAAGGCTGGTAAGTATTCATGCAAAGGCAACTGGGACTACTTCTAAAAATCTTCAGAGATCGTTATGTAGCGTGGATTCGTCAATGTGACCCAATCGCTGTTTTCCAGTTACAAAAAACATATTTACAGTCGACTCCCGAGCTTTTAGGAATCCGGAATCTGGCTAACGATTGGAATCCGAAAACAAGAAATCCAGAATCTGTTATCTGGAATTCAGAACCCACATTGAGGAATCCAGAATCCAAGACAGCACACGCGATCCCGTCTATTTTGGGAAAGATAAAAGCACGTAGTGAAGCACAATGGGTAATAAAATTTGGTTATCCATGCATGCATCCAAGAAATTTTGGTCGTAACAAAATCGTCAGTCCGCACGTCATTCTAGTCTGCCCGTTCATATCAGGGACTTTAAGATCCAACGACGCGGGCGGCAAAGAGAACGTAAAAAAACAACAATAAGTTTTATAAGAGAAACGACAACTTTGCACGTACATCACGCTTTTCTGTACATTTCTTCGCCCGTTTTTGCACGACTGCAACATAAACAAGCAACCACGAAATTTTATTTCTCTTTTTGAACTTGGGTTGGCCTACATTTGACTAAGTAAGTGGGTAGGAATAATCGCGATAAAGACTGAAAGAACGCAAATTCTCTTTTTAAGCGACGTTCTCGTTGCCTTCGCGTCGTTGCATCTTTAAGTCCCTATTAGCGGATGTGAAACGTCACACTCACTTACTGTGTTTAACTTGATATTGGACATCCATGTTATGGTTCATTGGCAGCTATGAAAATAGGGCACTCGCTGACCAGTTCACATGATTGTATCGCGGGTTCAGATGATCAACTCATTGAGCTGGCGTTTTCTTAAGTTCTCTGCTGACCAGTTGTTGGTTTTCAATTGATCGCAGGCTCAGAATTCAGTTTGCTTGTTGCTTACGGCGAAAATCGAATTACTTCAGAGAGACCTTTCTCAAAAGATCGCAGGAGAGCTTCACTTTTGGCCTTGGCTAAATCTATATATTAAATGTTCTTGTTGTTGTTGTATTCACTGGACGTATTCCGCCATGTTCCTGTTTTTCAAGAGTACATGTGACTAATGAGAGGGTCTCAATGGGGTGGTGGCTTTTACGGTTATCGGCTAAAATTTTGGCTCTTTTACGGCTATCGGTTAATTTTTTTCAGTTACGGTTAACGAAAAAGTTAAAAATTAACTTCTTTTGTTTCAAAGAGTTAAATATTAAGCAACCTGTATTTTTTTGAATAAGGGTCTTCGGATCATCTCGGGATGAAATAAGCTATTCTTTTATAAAGTATTTCACTTCTAATATTATTTTACACATAGTAGTGTCAATAGCCAATTGAAAAATTATCTTCGTGAAAAAGCAAAAGCAGACACACGAACGCCAAATCAAAGCCGGGGCGCGACATTCATTAAAACAGAGATGGCCGTTTTCACACTAGAGAAGGATTATTCGTGTGAGACGGGTTATCCGTTTGATGATTCGCGTCAGATAGGTAATATGTCTTAATTTGAAAATGGAATAGTTTTTATTTGGAACGAACAATCTGCCTGACTTTTGAAGACGGGATTATCCGTTCCAGACAGCCTGTGTACAGCCGCCCCCTCCCCTCAGAAAAAATCGGAGAAGGGGTGTCTGTGGAGAGGACGCGACTAGACACAGGCTAGTCTCAGACGGATGATCCATTTCTAGCTATAGTGTCAAAAAGGCCAATAACAAAATTCCCGTGTCCAGTGTTTTTAATGATAGCGAAGGACTACGGAACGATTGTCTGCCGTTGCCTTGTCCGTAGGCTGCATTATTCCGCACGGCTAATGCGTTTCGGGTCACGTGGTCCGAGCGAGTTCACCACCGAAATGCCTTGACCGAAACTGCGTGGGTAGACGCCGTACAGGGACTAGGCATGGCAATGTCTACCGTAGCGTCAGAGAAAAACAGGGAAATGTTGCTTATCGGCAACGAGTTTTACAAACAGTGACATCTCTGCGTGTTGTTTCACTAGTGTTTCGAGGGCACGACCTCCGGAAAATTGCAAATATTAATCCCCAGCAAGAAGCCACACTTTCGCTAGTTAGTTCCCAGAGAGAGCGCCGGAAATGGAGCCTAGGTCTAGGTTAACTCCTAAAAGGCGCTTCGCCTAACGTGCGTATGGAGTCACAATAGCCGGGAAATAAAAAACGCAACCATAAGTGAGTTTAGTACCTTCCTTAAAAGTAGCAAATCTAGGGAACACTTTCTTTTACGGTTAACTCTTTTTTACCCTAATTACGGCTAACGGTTAAAATTTTTCAATTTTTACGGCTATCGGCTAAATTTTTGGCCGTTTTACGCCTATCGGTTAACCCCATTGAGACCCTCTAATGACTAATTCGCGGTTTACATTAACATATGAAGAAATTTTTCTAACTGAAAAAAATCAAAACTCTATGAAAAACAAATATGATTATGTTCCGGGGATTATACTTCAAAGTTGCATTCAACAGAGCTAAACCGTTTGATACGAAAGTTAAACAGTTTTCAAGAAACTCCAGTTGAAATCCTTTTTATTCTTGTTCCAGATATTATTTTTTCCATCGTTATTTGCATTGTTACTCAGTAACAAAAAGAAAATGCTCCTTTTACATTTTCAAGCGTTAATTTTATATTTAAATCAACTCAATGGATAGCCTTTTTAACGGGCTGCGTCAGGTTTAAACTGCGTGGCGTCAGGTCAAACTAAGTCAAATTAATAGACCGCGCGCAGTGATCGAATAGAAACCACGATAACAAACCCGATATATATAGTTGTCAGCAAGACAAAGAACCGGATTAGCAGAATAACTTGTTAAAGAGCGTAATATTTCCACCAACGTTAGGATCACCTCCTTATGTTTTTTTTTCTTTTTGTTTTTATGACTGGCATTTGAAATGAACTATACAAGGTTCTGACTCCTTAGAAAATTTTAGTCTACAGCTGATAACGCATGTATACATAATATTCTAGCAAGGGGTCCCAATCCTTTCTGTCTATTTCAATAACTTGCTTTGCTACAAAACTTCTGAGTTTGAGTCGGAATCAAAGTTGCTCTTTTTCGAGCCGGAATCATATTTTGTTTCTGCTTCCCTGGTCTTATCGACATTGATCATACGTCTGGCTCAAGGAAACGTTTTTTGACAGGCAATTACAAAACCTGGCGAATCGGTGAAAACGACGTTTGGTTGCATTGCCGAAATAAGTAAATTACACTTCGGCTTCCTGTTGTTTTTCATCTTAGCTGCGTCACTTAGACTCTCAAATAAGCTGTTTTCAAGAACTTTGAGGCATGGCCTCTCTATCCCGCTCTTTTGTACCATTTTTTCTTCTTCTTCCTGTGTTTGTAATGATCTCAAAAGATATGTCGAATATCCCTTCAAGCAAAGATAACATTACCGTGAAGGTTAGGCAGGCCTGCATGACAAGTTGAATCGATAAGCTTGTACGTGCATCACTTTTATCAACAGAACAATGGCTTCTTTGATTACGCATTTATTACGCATCTGTTTCTTTCAAATGTAACAGTGTCCTGTCGCTTGCGCGCATGAAACGTCTCCCGTGCAAAACAAGAGAAGATCCTCTTAGGGCAAAAGCAATTTAGGCAGTCGCTATGGAAACACACAACTAATTAAGGAAGCATAGTGAAAGCCCTTTGAATTTTCGTAACAAGACCAAGCGCCTCAGGGTATTCCGTGGGTTTAAAATTCGGACACAAGAGATACCTGCTGAGAAATTGAAACAGAAATCGCGTAGTAAGCTCTGGGTCCAGCGCAAGTGAAGTTTTCAACTACGTTACGTAATCCAGGAAGGATAGAACAAGGATAGACGTCCTATTTGCGACACGATTAGCACATTGAAGGCGGCCGGCGAGGACTCAACTTGCCAAAAGTAGAATAATACGTCGCTATTTTCTCGCGTTTTAATAATTCTATGATCTCGTCCCTACTGGCCGCGTCGCGATGACCGTGGAAATATCGCAACTGACCAGCGAGGAGTTTCGAATCATGCGAACAGCGTTTGATATTTTTGACAAAAATAGCAACAACGAGATCGACCAAGACGAGTTTGGCAGCTTAATTCGCGCCATTGGTTTTAATCCCAGTAATCGGGAAATTGAGGAAACCCTTAAAAAATTTGACAAAAATGGCGATGGGGTAATCGATTTTCAAGAGTTCATCTCCATGGCCAAGCATTTTGAAGGATGTAGCAGAGATGACATGGAACAGACATTACGGCAGGCCTTTAGGTAAGTTTGCCCTTGCAGAATCAACTCCATAAAGAACGCAAAATATTCTTATTTTACTTGATTATAAAGCGAAGTCCAAGTTAGTTGACCTAAAATTTATTTTTACTCCCTCGTAAGTAAAGTAATAAGACAACTAGCTGTGATGAATGCTTTGTCATCTAAGTAGACATTGTGGCTCAGATTTTGGAAAGCTTTTTCATTTTATTTATTCTGAGTGCCGGGGGTGGAAATGCTTCAATTTTGCTTAATGCCATATTGACTTTGTAACAACCGAGGTTTGAATACATCACGTATAAGAAGACAATAGAATATTCTTAGACAACTGAAAGTTAAGCAATTTCAGCGAGATGGAATTTCGAAGTTAAACTTTATGAAGCTTCTTTTTGGATTTCAAACTAACGCCGGCTTAGGGTAAAAACCTTCTTTCGACCAAACTGTATTTTTGGTTATGTTGCCTTAATGTCAAATTTATTCATACGTTATTGATAAGAAGGACGCGCAAGCAATTTGGAGGAGGCAGACTGGCTGTGTTCGTAATATGAAAAGAAATCTGTCACTGAAAGCAGTACGTGTTAAAAGCAATTTTAAGGTTGGCGTTTTAAATACTGAATCTATGTGGACATTTGTATGTTAATGAGTAATTTGATGGGTAGCGTATAAGAGTATCCACTTTTATAGACGCGACGGTTTAGTGGGAAGGAACACTGAGTTATTGAAAAATTCAGTAAAACGATTACAAAAACTATACTTGAGCACAATACATTATTAATTTTATCCATTTTTTCTCCTTGTTCATCGATTATCAAATGTCGTGGTCAATTGAAATACTTTGCCTAAAATTCAGAAAATATGGAGAGCACTCGCTTGATTAATTCTTCTTATAAATTTGGCAGCAGCTCACCTCAATCGTTTCACCTGCTTTGTCTAATTTCACATGGTCTGTTTCTCTACAAACATATTACTACAAACTTCAATATCTCAATACTTCATGTTTTCGCTATAACAGATCGTCCGATTCGAGTTAGATTTTAATATATTTTTTTTCACTGCCGACCAGGCTCGAGCCTGCAGGTGTTTATTTCTTAACACGCCATATTATTTGATATCACGCTTTCTTACATCCTGCCCTATTTTATCGCGTATTTCCCCTACAAGCAAAACCATCAAAATAAGTAAGAATAATTATGAATAAAACCAACTTTAATTTCAATATCCGCCACCAGGTGGAAATGTGTTAAACGCACTTTAAAAAGAAAGACTAAACTTTTCACAAACGCGAGTTTCTTCATTGAAACGCGAAGCACAGCCGAATGTTTTCGCAGCTGTTTGAAGTTTTTCAACACGTCATCCGGGGATTTGTTCTTTTACATCAGTAAGAAGATTACTTTATGTTTCATAAAAAGAAGACTCAGATAAATTTTGCCACACCGCGTTTTCATGTCAGTAACAGCATACTAAAATTTAAGCGCCATGCCTTAAATATAACACAAGTTGTAAATTAATAGATATTATATTGGGAAACAATTTTGCGGTTACCAATGAATAAACACCTTCACTGAAACAATACAACACGTTGGTGCAAAAATCATTTAACATTAAAGAGAGGATTAAAAACTAAATTCGAGCAAGGCAGTTAAAAAACTTTGACATTCCTACAAAATTTGGGGACGATTGTTTTCAGATAAGAATGTATGCAATCTCCAAGGCTGCTAGGGTATGTCTTCTCGTTATCTCGTACACAAACCTAGGGGAAGCTATTACTAGTTTCGGAGGCAACACCAATACTCCTTAGGGTGGCTGAACACGTTTTTGTCAGTTTGTGAGTATATGTCATTTGGCAAATCATAGCAAGAGAAAGGTTGCAGCTCACAAGCTGAAACTTGGAAAGTAAAAAAATATACTGATAAAAGGTCAACCGTCAAAATCGGAAAAAATTAACCGTCAACGTAACTGTCAAAGCTACAACCCCATTGAAACTCTCCCTTCTTTAACGTATCGAAAGGTTAGTTGCCAATGACATAACAAGTTATTCATGATCGACAACATAGAAAGCAACTAAACTTCAGTTGACTTCTTAACTGTCGTCTACTTAGAAAGAAAAAGATGGATGGATCATTTGGCTGGAAAAAAGAAGTACCCTTTTTGTTTAAACAATTAGTTAGATGGCCACGACGTCCAAGCCAACTAAATTTAACCAAGGAGAAGCTTTTACTTGTTTGTAAAAGCCGGCACGACATTACAGTGATTTTCGATTTAAATGGGGTAACTTAGCTTCCTTCGGTTTAAAGTGGGACATACAGGAAGACGCCCCAGCTACCGTAAACTGCCTTTTATAAGACCGTAAGCGTTTTAGTGGGGTAAGAGATCATATGTGCTGAATTGTGAAAGCGAGTCTTCCGGAAGTCAACCAGTTCACCGGAAAATGTTTCTGCGTGGTCCGCATAGTTCTAAAAATAACTTTTTTGAAATTAAGATATCCAAAAGGCGTGACTGAGAGGTGACTGAGAGACTCCCTGTCTGTCTCAATTTATGTGTGATATAACCAGTTCTATGTAGCTTTAATTCTTCACTCCCTCGAAAGTATATTTCTTCACATGTCCATATTTTAGAATTCTGTACTCTATTCTACACTTAAAGAATTCATCGACATCAATTCTCGTAAAAATTTCGATGATCTACACTCAATCTACACACTGGATCAGCTCCACGACTCAGAACAATTACACAGTTCCTATACTATTGTGCAAAGTTCAGTTCTCAGATCACGTGACGAGTTTTCCCGCCACAATGACGCAATAATTTTCTAACACTCTCTGTCCTACTATGGCTGTTGAGGAGGGCTAATAATAGGAGGGGCCCATATGCGAGGAGGCTTGATTATAACCGGACTAGAAAAGCACTTCATACGAAACAAGCTAAGGCTGTGCTGATCAAAATACGTTTTGCATTTGCCGGTTTTTTTTTAAATTAGGTGTCAAAACCTTATAAACAATTAAATTCATTTCAACGCTAGCCTAGCTAGTTGGGAGCTTATATCCGGGGGAAGGCTAATATCTGGGGGAAGGCTAATATCCGGGGTCTTATGATTGAATGTATTATTTTGTTTACAGGTAGATGGGCCAATAACTGGGCGGGGGGGGGGGGGGGGGGGTGCTTATAAGCAGTAGTTTACTGTATTTTGCGTGAGTAATTGTGATATCTCCTGAGTAAAAAAAAAGGTTTTATTCTAAAGCTATTTTTGGACTTTAATATCTGGTCCATTATTAATAGGGGGTGACCGTTTATACCGTGTTGTCAACTTCCGTTATTTCTTGCGCCCTTGAGACCCTGAAACGTACCTTCAACTTCGTGCAATCCAATACAGGGACCGCTTTGTAATACTCTATAATTTTTATGTATCTGGCAGATTACTGATATTTACATGTCATATTTCCATTTGACGATGTATTACTTGCGTTTGCCATTACCCTGCGCATTATTCATGTAAACATCTTATCCATCCTAATAATTCTGCCCACATACTGCTAAAAGATTACATAGATCTCATCATCATCATCATCATCATCATCATCATCATCATCATCATCGTCATCTTTACCAACAGCAACAATAACATCATTATCATCAACATCAACAGCATCAACATCATCATCGCAGAAAGTCAAATATCGGGACCACTATTTATAATCTTTAATATTTATGTACCTGGCTGATATTACCTGATATTTATCGATGTAACGCTACTTAGTTTTGGCATGTAGACCGTTTACTCGTGGGAAATGTGACTCATCCTTGTAATTCATCCCTGAGGCTGCTAAGAAAGATTACAATAAACCGTTTTCATCATCATCACAATCATCATCATCATCATCATCATCATCATCACCAGGTTTTTCTAAAATAGTGAACAAGACGTGATAAGGACTTATTGCTTCTATTTTCTCTAGGGTTTTTGATCGTGATGGTAACGGCTACATCTCTGTGGACGAACTACGTTATGTGGTAACGACTTTTGGAGAGATTTTAACAGAACAGGAGGCTGAGGAACTAATCGCCATGTTTGACAGAAACAGGGACGGTAAACTGGAATATGAAGAGTTTGTCTCGTGGGCCAAAGCTTCCTTGGCAGATTATTTGAAATCATTATAATTTGTTTACGTTCTTTTCGTATCTCACCGCCCTGTAGTAACCGTCAGGGAGGACAAACTTCATGTTGACCTTGTTGCTTACTTTGCTTTTCTACTACCCAAGACTGCTAGAGTAAAATATACATACGCCTAGTTCCTATAGGCGTTCTCGGTTTTGTCAATCTTGGACTCCTTCGTGAGCTGTGACGTCATCCACCCTTTCCCAGACTTCGAGCAGAGACGAAGAAAGAGTTAATACCCAGGGACTAGCCCGGTGAAGATAGTAAACAGTGTGAAATGTTTGTTGCCAGCAAAAGGCATTGCTTGTAAAGAATATTCTTTCATTCGCAACACCTTTTCCGGGTGTTCGCTATTATAGCAATTTCTCTTTTTTTTCACTCTCACTTAAAGGGCACTCCAAGTCTGTGTGATCAGTTATCTTCGTACAAACCAATCGTGAGGTAAACACGGCTGGATACATTGGCCAAATTCTTTTTAGCATATTTATGGACCGTGACGAAGTCGAGAACAATAAAAAGGCAAAAAATGAATGAGGCGAATATCTAGTTGTCTTGGTCAATAAGGGATTTATTATATGGCCATTAAAATAACTTTTTTGCGGGACCACCGCGGGAAATCCCGAGCGGGAAGGAAGGGCTCATCTTGCCCACATGAGTAGCCAATCATGATCAGAACACACTATTCACTTCATCTTGCCCGCAGGCGGATTCAGGCACATAACTATGAGCAATTATTGAATGAGCATGAGCATGATGTCAAGAGTAGAAATTATCCACGATACCGCCATCTTTGCACGCGCTTTAGGATTGATGAGATAAAAGCAATGTTACGAGGTAATTTAGGGGGCAAACAATAGGTAAAATTTGCCAATGCGAGAAATCGCGGTCGACTTTGTTTATCCTCTCAAAACGAAACGACGATTTAACAGTCACGCAAAATGTACGGCTTGAGTTTCGACAACATTAACGTCATTCTCCACGGCGTTAAAAAAAAGTAACAATGGTCACTTCGACCCATATGAAGTTGTCATTATCCTCTTTGATATAAAAAGTTGTTCATTTTCTGTTGTCAAGGTAAACAATTAACATGCTCCCTGAGAAACCACGTGACATCGCTTTAATCCCATCAGTCCCTAAGCGCATGCAAAGATGGTGGGCATCGTGAATAAGGTCTATCATGTAGATGGTGGAGGATGTTATCCACCAGGGCCCAGTTGATAAAAACATGGTTAGCGTTAACCAGCGTTTAATACCTTGACAACGTATTGGTTTTGATACCGCTTAATCAATGGTTAAAGCTAACCATGCTTTGAGCAACTCAGCCCATAAAAGAAGGTTTAGGTGATTAACATCCTCCGAGATTATACCATCGAATCGATGGTGTGTTGCTCGCATCTTCCATGTATGGTGAGTGGTTATGAAGAATTAGCCGAGAAATAGGTCACTTCCGAGTTCCAAAAACCCTCACTTTCAAAATGAGGCTATAGGTGCACAACCTTTTTTGTGAAAATGAGTTTTATTTGCATGAGAATGAAAAATCATTTCCATATCAAAGGGTGAGCACCTACCCTCGTTTTGAAACAGAGGCCCCGGGGGAACTCGGAAATGGCCTATTGGAGCCAATCAGAAAGGGAGAAATATTTTGAATGAATAATAATGTGAGTTAATGAGAAGCAGCCTTGTTCTTCGGTATTTGCTCAAATAAGCGCCCACATCCTAACATTAGCGCATCCCTACAAGCCCCATTCGTTACACTCACTTTTAAAAAATTAATCTTTTTCTACACTGCCATCAATACGGATAGCACTTTCTTATACGTTACCAGTTCCAGCCGCCAGCACTGTCTCAAATGCTAAAAGATTTGCGTTATCTCCGAAAATGTTATTTCAGTTTGTTGTAGAAAAAGCTTTACAAGTTTACCGAGAATAAGATTCTCCTGTTTCTGGCGCCCTTATTTTTATAATTAAGAATTATCCCGGCCATCTCCTAGCGCTTCGAGTAAAATTATTACGGTGCAATTAAAATCGTACTGGCCTCATTAGGGACAGCTAGTCCCATAGGTTTAATTAGCAAAATAACAAGCTTGCACGTGCAGCACACCTTTTTTGTACATTTCTTTACGGTAACTGCACGCGGACTGCAACGTTAAAATGCCTAATTACACGAATTATGGAGGACGTAAACTAGCCATGAAGAAATCGTCTTCGTTCTGTTTTTGAATTTGGATATGGTTCTTAGGAATTCAACCCCAGGTGAGTTCTCCTACATTAAAGAAAGTACGTGAGATGGAATAATCGCGGTAATAATAATAACTTTATTTATTTCCAAGTCTGGTTTTTTAAAGTAATTACAACAACATCATGACGACAAGTACAAAAGATTAAAACTATAAAACTATATATTCACAAGATTTTAGCAAAACATAAATAACAAATCTCTCCGTTACTAAGACAAAAGTAAGCAACCCCTGTCTTAGAGTGATTTTACTTGAACCGTGAATCAGATACTAACATGTACCAAATAGCAGAATACAATGCAATTAGTGCAAAATAGTGCGTCGTATTCTACTACCTATTTCATGGATCAAGTAAAAACACTCTAACAGAATAGACTGCTTACTGAGACGATTTGAAATAATATAATGCATAAGTTCCTTCTCGAAGAATGTCACAATGTTTGTTAACTTAGTGTGCCTTTCGGGTAAAAAGTTCCACAGTGAAGCGGTCCGATAATGAAAAGACCTTTGGCCTGCGGCAGTTCTGACAATCTTTTTCTTGTTACACGTGTCTCTGCAGTTAAATTCAGACCCCGCCGTTTTAATTTTTTTGGCCAGTCGGGAGCCAAGGCCCTTAAGCATTTGAAAGCCAGTATGCCATGTCTGTAGACAAGCATGGACTCGACAAACAGATATTTTAGTTCTCTAAGACTAAGGGTGATGTGATCAAATTTAGGCGAACGGGTTACGATCCTAGCTGCGAAGTTTTGCACATTCTGTAATTTATTGATATTCCTATTCCTCGTACTAAACCAGACAGAACAACAGTAGTAGAGTTAGCTAAAGACCAGTGCATTGATAAAGTTTGATAAAGTGTTTGTGTCTAAAAGATGTTTTACCTGGCTATTGATTTGACATTATAAACTCGACAAACAAGAAGATGAACTATTTTTTGTGGTCATCAAAACTCAATGTACCATCCATATGCACTCCAAGGTCCTTCGCCGAAGGAACCGGACGCCACTTTTTTCCGAGTTAAGTCACATGTAAATCCATATCTCAAGGCGCATTTTGCGGTTTTCGACGGGTGACAATTAGCAATTTCGTTTTATCAGGGTTGATTAGAAGGCTAGTGTTTTGAAAGCACCATGAGACAACTTTTTTCAGGTCTTCGGTTATTTGTCGAGCAGAGCCATCGATGTCCTTATCCTTGACTGAGAATGATATATGTAATTTGGAATCATCCGCTACGTAGGATTCATGATCAAAGGAGCAGTAACTTGGAACGCCAAGCAAATCGTTGATGTACACATTAAATAAGGCAGGTTCTAGAATAGGTCCTCGTAGAACTCGGTGTGTAGATTTACGCATCCCGGACATTTCATAGCCAATTCGTACGTACTGCTGGCGATCATGCATGTAGGTCATGTAGCTCTTAAACCATTCTAGATGAAGATTGACAAAAAGCGAATTGACTTTTAAGTCGACGTTTTCCCTGCCGTCGCCATCCTCCGATCTTAAGGTCCTTATTTTCACAATAGGCACTGCAAAATGAGCATCTTTTTTTTCGGCGGATTTATAGACTGCTCACTTTATTGTTCTTGGGCCATGAATTTGAGAGGAAAAACTCGGTCTGAAACTTTCAGTACTGACAACGAACCCGTGTAGTAGTAAGAGGTCCATTTATCTTCACGCTGGGACCGTGCATATAACGAGGAATACTCTAAAAGCGAAAAAACAAACAACCATGCAAACAACAACAAAAACAATAAGGCTATGTTCATGCTTCACTGGATAGCTTTCAATGCTAACACGAAAGCTCTCCGGTATAGTATGAACACCTTTCCAATATGTGACCCTCCACTTTAGAGATCGGCGTGGTGCAGCTTCGCTCCGTTACAAAAATCGCGCCGGAATCACCGTTCTTAAACAGAGCCCTATGCGTAATGGTTTCCGTGCCGGCGCAAAATCTATCCGGTATAGTGTGAGCATAGCCTAATTGTTCCCAAGGTTTAGAGCCAGTACTCTTCTAATACTGTTGACAATCAGTTGCCCTTTATCAATCGTCTAAATTTAAACATGCATTACCTATTCATCTCAGCCCAAAAAGTTAGACTTGTTATAAGGGATGTTAAACAATATATCCAAAATCACTATGGGGGAGGAAAAGGGAAAGGATCAGATCCGTGATATTCATTTTACGGATCTAAAAGGTGTGTCGGTATATCAAAGGCTGTTAATGGAATAGCCTGCATTGTAGGAGTTTCCACTCGAGTTATTGCACGAAAACTTGGAGCGAGAGAAAAGAAATGGTATTAAACTCGAGCGGAAACGCTTGCTACACAGGTTATCACACTGTAATAGGACTGAAAGGCAATAGAACAGAGTATGGTAATAGGAATGAGTGGAATTCAATATTTTCTCTTGATTATACGAGTGATTAATAAACCCGGAGGGACTTCCGTACGAAAGTGACGGGATGCACACCCCAGTAATAGACAGGACGAGACTAAAGGTGAAAAGTAGCCTTTTCAAGTAGAACTGCAAAACGCATCGCGTGAAGACACCTACAGTCAAATTACATTGTCCTAAATCAGGGCTCCTAGTGGAAAATCGAGTTGGGGAATTTAATAACGTTATTTTAAGAACTTGAAATTGTATTGCAAGGACAAATGCGTCTGATTGAAGAACTAGGGCGTGGTTGAATAAGGCCCTGTTTTACATGGCTGAAAGGTGTCCCGGGTAGAAGAATCACTAGCGCCTAACCGAGATACTCTGGACGAGTTAACGTTTCATAAATTGTCTTACAAAACCTAACAAACTGTTCACATGTGAAACAAAGTTGGCTTGGCTGGAAGGATGGCAATTAAGTCACCCTATTGTGATGGTAGGGTCACCTGCTAGCCAGGCCAACTTTTCTCTATATAAACACCGAGGAACGCCCCCCAGCCGGGTCAACTCGGTCGAGGCGAGAGACCACCAGAGCATGCGCGAGCGCATGATAAAAGTTCAAGTTTAGACAAAGACTGAACACAAAAAGATTGCCATTTTAGTGGCCGAAATCCTGCTTGAGACCAGAAATTATGAGCTCACCGCTCAGAGGAGGTTATGGAGTGAAAACTGCTCCCACAATCCCGTAGTCGCGCGTGTCCAATTATGCTGGGTCCGCAGTCCCACTTTCCGGCCGGGTCGACGAATACTTAAATCTAAGTGAGTAAAACGGGTGCTCCCGCAGTGCCGCACACCAGCAGTTGATGTCAGGTAACTAGTGTGCTTATCATGCTTATAGAACTAGGTATACTAGTGCTCCCACAGTCTCGCACTAAGGCAGTCGATGTCGGAATTAATTATGCAAATCAGACGACTACGGGACAGCGTGAGCAGTTTTTTAAAGCTAGATATTTAGTTGGCCGGGTTTTCCTCAATCTAGTCTTCTTTTGGTCACTACCTTTTCGTTTTAGTGATCCCCTTTGCTATGTGTTCTTCCTGGTATGGGTTTCTCACTATCTTGGTGAGATGTGGTTAAACACCCAAGCTGGCCTCGTACAAGGGTAATCCCTCACCGGGGCAGTCCTTTACTCCTCTCGAGTTTTTACCTGTATTTTAGCCTAATTCGAACATAGCCTGCCTGGTAGGCGTTTGGGGAGGGGCGGGAGAAGGGAAAAGGAAAGTGAAAGCGAGCGAGAACGCGAAAGCCGCGCGGAGCGCGCGGGGAAGGAAAGAAGGGAGTCGACCCTTTCTTGCTTCCATGCGCGCCTCTCTTCCTCCCTACAACCTCGTCCCTAGGGCTTTTCCGTCAGAAAATGGGGGGGGGGGGGGGGGTGCAGCTCCCGCTCCTCCCTTTTCTAAAGGAAAAGCCCTAGGGACGGCCCGAGGTTATCCTCCCCAAACACCTGCCACCTGTAGTACCCTCAAGAGTCTTGGTACCAGCCATTTACTTGGAGGCGCGCACATTCGTTCCTAAACTGAATAAAACAAACAAACAAACAACAATCATAATAATGGTCTGCGTGCAGAAGTCTCCTACTTTGGCTTTGTTGCATCAACAAAGGAAATATAAGACGCTCTCGATCAGCACGGCGCAGGTTTTGTCTAGAAGAGGACCATAAATTTAGGTATTTTTTATTCCACTCCCTGAAACAGTATTTTTGTCAAAAACCTTAATACCCTTGATCAGTAGCCTGAAAAACAAAGGTTACTTTTTCGCGCTTTTCAGGCGAGCAAAGGCAAGCGGAAGGCGGACGTGGACTCGCGGGCTCGAAGCGCAAGACACGCGCGCAAAAAACTAACACCTGTTCGCGGCTGATTCGCGGCCTTCTCGTCGCGCGACGCGGGAACCTGGGTCTAACAAAGAATTCCAAAATGGCGGCCGTCAGGAATGGTGGTTTTCTCCTACCGCGTTTCGAGTATTTCCAAGGTTTGTAGCCATTGTTTGTTTGAACTTCAAAGCTCGATTGTCCTTTTTGCGATGTACCACTTAATTTTTTGGAAGCTCACGTATTTTATGCAGCTGTACATGGGTTTTCTACATTCCTACCTTGTGTATGCTTCTTTATATTGTATAATTTACAAGAACACTAAATTTTATAAGCTCATAATCTATTAGTATTTGTTCTTTTTCACTTGTCTAGGAAGTTTTTCCCTCATATTTTGCGAAATTCCTTTAATACTGTGCTTTAGGGAAACAAACTACCAAACTAGTCCACCGATCCCCAAGAATATTTTAATAAATTTTATATGATTTTAAATTCGTGTTAGAAATAGTATTAAGATCATGATATTCAGGGCTGCCAGTAAGATTTTAAGTTTCTGGGTAAATACAGCAAGTAGTATAGCCGGGGAATCAAAGCTAGGGAGTACTTTTGTTTCTACTTTTCCTAGGAAAGTAGCCATGGGAATCCCCTCTACCCCCCCCCCCCCCCCCCCTTAACCTGTAATGTCCTCCCTATATTTAACAATGCTTGGAAGGTTCACTGGGGATTTCTATTGGTAAGTAGTTGTTGAGAGCCTCGAGCTAACTGAAAACGCTGGCAGAAATCAGAAGTGAGCATAATCTGTCAAAAAGTATTCTTTAATTTACACTAATGATTATTACAGTGACAATGATAGCGATAATTGTCTACGTACATGTAACAGTGTTATGATATAACTTTTTCCGTTTATGAAAACTATGATACACTGGGAATACACATCAGAAAGATATAAGTTTATCTAATGCTATGAGAAGAAAATAATAAAATTATAAGTATGATAATTATATAACTTTGATATGTACCGGTATATATCCCTTTTTAGCAAATGTATGTTGTAGTTATTTTTTTTTTATCTCAGGTAATTTTTATTTTTTCTTTTGTTTCAACTTCATTAGAATACATTACCAAACCCAAAACCAAAAGAAAAAATTATCTGAGGGCCTCCACAGACTAGAAATTTAGTAGTTAACAACAGTTTTACTTACTTTTTAGGCAACAAAATGTTATAGACAACTAAAAAACATATTGTGTGAGCTGGTTGTTAACAACTAAGCAGTTTCCCTTTTTGATAAGTACATTTTCTACTGTTTTTTCTGGTGTGTGGGGATAAATAGTGTATTTAGTCAACAAAAAAAAAAATCAAGGATTTAATTTAGTGGTTAGTTTAACCTGGTACAAATTACCACGTGGTTAAAAACTGTGAAGAGTCAAATATAGCTTAATTTGACTAATTACATCACATGCAAACCAGCAATAGCTTTTAAAGAACCTCTCCCATGTGTGCATCAATTTTGAATACTTCCTGCATGAATAAGAAAGCAGTCGTGCTGCAATTCTCTGTTAAGTGGGTAACTCCTATACAGTACTCATACAAGTGTTGTTCTTTATAAAGTTATGTAGGGTTAAATTTGTTTTCAATTCTTTTAGTGGTAGACCTGCATTTTGCATTGTTGAGAGACATGGATGAAGAGGGATGGCATTGCATCCTGGACAACATTAATTCAATTAGAAAACAAGATCAGCAAGAATAGTCAGCTTGAAAGCAAGGTAAACAAGTTAATCTGAGCATTTTACAGTAAAGTGGAACCTTGTTTTAACGAACCTTCATATAACAAAGTCCTTGGTATAATAAACAACATTCCTAGCCCAAGTACTATTATTGTAAAATATATGGAAAAGAAACTTTATATGGCAAAACCTGATTATGGCAAACATATCTATTGTCAGTCCCTTGACCCTTCATTATACCTGAGGTTCCACTGTAACATAGCGTACATGATGTACATGTACCATGTGTCATTGTGTTGGCGTAAATATATTTTCAGTCACTTAGTCACTCAATAGACAATCAAATGGGTAGTCAGTCAGTTATGTAGTGTGTATGTTGAGGTTCAATTTGTTTTCTAGTGCAAAATTTTTAAACTGGTTTGATTATTTTATACCTGTTAAGGTTTTTTCAAATTTGTCACTTTTTCATTTTACTCAGATTGAGTAGCCTTCATTTTACTGATTTTCTTTTTCTGATTAACTACAAAATGATGTTGTCTGAAAGAAAAAGAAAGTTGATGTGCTGTTTGACTGGCTAAAGTACAATGTACGGGCCCCATCGTACAAAAAATGTATCTTTGTGTGACAGAAATTGCGACTTGCAAACAATTAAGGGAAGGTATATTGTCCTAAATTAATATTTTCTGCTTCATTACACAAAAGAATATCTCAAAAGGCTTTCATGGTAAAAAATACTTGAAACTTTGTAAGTCCCTGCAGTCATCAGGGTGAACAGTGTTCTTGAATTAGATGATGAGTTGCCAGAGGAAATAAATAATATTATAATCTGCCATCAGACCTCTGCAGAGAACATCATGCAATGTTATGATATCATAGGCCAAGTGTGGTAGACAGTTCGTCAAACTCTGTGTTCACTGCGGTGACTGGATATTGGCATTATGGCACTTTTGGACGCCAGCATTTGACCTCATCTTTAATCTTTAAAACTTGAATTATCATAATTACTTATATCAAGCTAATCAGCAAAGGGTGGTTAGTTTAATGTACATGGATGCTCATAACATTGACATTCAAGGTGAAAATACAAAAATTTAATACTCAAGCTCTCAAAAACTAACACATTACAAAACATAGCAAGTCAAATACAAGTACATATGTAACTCATTTGTGAACCAACTACACATATGCTCGACATATAATGAACAGATCATCAGTATGGTACATAAAAATAATTGCTACGATTAATAGTTGAGTGAAATGCGGTAACAGAGTCAGCGTAAACAGAAACGGGGACAAAGCATTTCAAACTGGAACAGTTCTAACAAAAAAAAAAGAAAACTTATGCAAATTTATGTTAGATGAAAAACATTAAAACCAGAATGGGTGCTGCATACTTACTCATATAACACAGAGAGAGGCTGTTGCCTGTCTTGATCATGAAAAATATTGTCAAATCGGGCATCCTTCACCCAAAGTTTGATATCATGGTACTGCTGATATCGTTCTGTGTGTATGGAGACCAGGAAATGGAACCATATTCACACAGTGGATGGACATTGCCAAGTAGGCTTGTTCCTTGACAACGGGGCCACAAGTTGCCAAATTCCTTCTGTGTACACCTAGAATCTTTGTTGCTTTCTTTTCATGTAGACCTACAGTCTGCTTTGACCAGTTAAGGGGGCTGGCAATGTAAAATTAATCTCCCATTTCTGAAAAGCGACACCCACCAAAAATAAGGAGTGTTACATCGTGTGTTCAAGTACATGTATCGTGTTCAGGCTAATGGACATGGTGTTGCATTTGCTAGGGGTAAAGTTCTTTTGCCACATAGCTGCCCATTGCTTAAGCAGCAAGAGGTCTTGCTGAACTGTGTCATGGTCAGATGAGGTAAAGCACACTGTCATCTGCAAATAGTTTAACCTTTGATGATACTACAGAGGGTGCAATGTAGATCATTGATAAAATACATATATAGAAGAAACAAATTGGCCCCAGAACTGTGCCATGGGGTATACCAGGTAGAACAGGTGACCAATTAGATGATGAACCATTCACCACTACACATTGTGTTCTACCACTTAAAATTTGGCCTTGAGGAGGAGCCTTGAGGAGAAAGTGTCGAAGGCCTTTGTGGAATCAAGGGAGATCATGTTGACTTGACCACAGATTTTAAGAATGCTTGCTGTCTCATGAACGACCTTCATTAATTGCATCTCATTTGAAAGTCCTCTATGGAAGCTGTGCTGGTGCTGGGAGAGCACTTAATTTTGACTTAGGTGGTTGTGTTGTCCCCGACACTGTGGTTGGTGTAGACATGGCAGGTGCTTTTCAGCAGGTTATCCAGTTTGTTGACACTGATTTGTCATGCTTCATATACCAAACTTCATCGTCGTAATTCCAGTGCTTCTTGGGATATTCAAAAAATGCTCTGTACTTGGGAAATATCAGAGACCAAGAAGTATGGATTTGGCATGTGGTTCTCCTGATTTACATGTATTCCTTACCTCATTGTAGAATCTGTGAAAGTCTGTATCTAGTTCTTCCACCATCATTTGCTTAATAGTTGTTTCAATCCATTTTTTTGCTTCAAGCTTTCTTATTTAAAACAGAAAATTTCAATAATTAATGTCGCACTCCTGTGTTAACATAAATTGATTAAATGCGATTCCTATACTATATTAAATTTAAACGCAAAGAAATACAACTCTGTGTGTTGGCCTTAAAGGAGGAACGTCGCTCTGCTATTGGCATGACGTTCGACTTCCTGGCATGACAAAATTGTGACTAAAGCCCAAACTACATGTATCTCCTCAGTGGAGTGTATCTGGTGAAAAGGTAACATTATCCGACTAACCAATAACAACAA